>JAULKK010291200.1:0-13356 GCA_032355705.1 Rubia peregrina
TCAAGAGTAGACACAGAAGACAACACCATAGAGGAAGGATGCCCAAGATGCTGATGCCATAAATCAAATGAAGGTGCAGAAATTGAAGCAACTATTGGAATAGACTGCGGGATATAAGTACCAACGCATATCCAGCAAACGAAGCCAATAACCCCCATGTTGTTCACACACACACACACACACCAATCACAGTCCTCGTTCTAATTTTCTGTAAAATGCAATAATTTTCAGTAAACAAAGCTATACATTTTAAGGCAAATAACAATCTAGAGCAAGATAATAAATGACATCACAAAGTAGTTATGTAAAACACATGAGTAAGAGTAACATCTCCAAAATGGATAGAACCATATTGCATGGCATACGACATAGATCCATCAGGCATTAGAACATTCACGGAATCGATAGCAGTAGTAATATAAGTAAGAGAACCCTTGTCACCAGTCATGTGATATGAGGCTCCTGAATGAATAACCCAATGTAATGTAGGCTTACCTGGCCCATGGTCAGACACAAAATTGAATTGATTAAATGAATGTAGGCCATACTCCATTGGTCATCAGACAAAGCAGAACCAAAATCAGAATGGGTAAAGGCACCGAAAGAAGCGGTCGTCGTATAACCTAGCAGCGACATCACGGCCTAGCGAATGGCAGTGGATGTGGGTGGACACCAGCGGCCAAAGCGCCGATACCGGCGACGGCTGCGATCAGCTGAGCTGGTACCATCTTCTTTGCGGCATTGGCTCTATTCCTCATCTCCGTGAACCATTCTAGATAGCCCGTGAGCTCGAAACAGGTAGTTTTTTCATGGCCCTTGTGATGACAATGCGTACCAGATTCTTGTGATCAGCTGAAGTGAGAACTCTAGGCGAAGAACCCAAAGATGGTGGGCATTATGCATCATGTGTCATAGAGTCAGTTGAAGACTCACGAGACCGAATGACGGCTTTGTGATTCTCCTCTTGAGCAACACAAGCATATACACGCATGATAGGTGGCAGTGAATCTAGAGTCATGATGTTGGATCGCAAGGTGTGATAGTTTTCATCTAAACCGATGAGAACTTGATAGATCGTCTCTTTCTCACGATCATGGAAGGCAGCAACACCATGGTTGCATGTGCACAATAGTTTGCAAGCTTCATAGGAGCAAACCCAAGAAGGCTGAAGAGCGTTGTAGTCATCATACAGTTTCTTGAGTTTGCTAAAATAAATGGCAATAGTCTGACCATTCTGCCGACAGTTCTGTATATCATCACGCATCTGTAGAATTTTTGGACCATTACCAAGAGTGAATCGTCTAGCAAGACCATCCCACAATTCCTTAACTATGGAAAATAACTAGTAGAAGAACGCAGGACAGATCAACAGTCTGTAAGATCCAGCAAACAAGAGTGGCATTAAGAAGGACCAGGGTGGTATGGAGAGTTCATAGATCAACCATCAGGTACAGATGACCCAGTGTCAGATTGTAATTGCAACTGTTTGAGTAAAACTGCAATAACATCGGTGGAATTGAGACTTTGTAGCTTGTTGGCCTTAGCTCGGCAGCGATGTGAGCACGTTCAATGGCATCACGGGCAGATTAAGACTTAGGATTCGCCATGGGGAGTAGATTGGATTAGATCTATGGAAACAAATAAAAGAATGCAAATCAGATTGGAGGTGAGAGACGCGGTAGTGCATGACTAATACGACGGTGTTGTATGGAACGGATATCGGTGTGTATGGATCACGCACAAGCAGAAGTGGACAATAGACTCCAGCGGACGATCGTGACAACCGTTGAGGAGGATATGGAAGGTCAGCAGATGACGATCGATGGAGACCAGTGGCTGACAGCGACATCGCATGCTGTGGACGTGGAACTATTGATCAGTTGCGGCGACTCTGGTGGAACTTGGCAGCAAAAAAATATTTACAGTTTCAGGATTTTAGAATCGTATACCATGTAGAAAATAAGGGTAATAATTGTGTGTTTGTATTCATGATCTGGGTTACATTATATATAGGTACAAAGACCTGCCTTAAACTAATGAGTAACGAAAACAATGCGAGCAGTGAGAGCCGCTCGCAGCACTCATGTGCAATTGTGGCGCATGAATTTATGGAGGAGTAATAAGAAGAAGAAAAAGGTATAAAGACCTACTCGTCGTACGCTCGGCCGAATACTGGCCGGAGTTTGTACGGAGTGGTCATATCATGTCGTCATAAGCTAAATTTGATTGATTATATCTACTCACGAGAGAGAGAGATGGTTCCATTTCACCTGTAACCATGCGTATAACTCCATATGCATCACCAAGAATGCATATATTTTCTTCATGCGCTTCTACTGCTAGTCGAACTACTTCTCTTAAGCCAAGACTTCCACTATTATTGCATTTGATGCGCATGGCCTTTTCAGTGCCACGACTTGCCAAAACTGGTCGTCCGCTGTCAGGAAAACCTCTCCAATTCCCATGGATTCCTCAGTCGTTAGAAGATCATGCATCTCCCACTACGAGAAAAAAAGGCCTTTAGTGACAAATGGATTCTGGTCACTAAATATCCAAAATTCGTCACTAATGACTTTTGGTGACCAAAATCGGGTTGTCACCGATTGGTCACATTATCTCCGTCACAAAAAGTTCCGGTGACGACTTTTTCCAGTTGGTCACGGTGACTAGTTTTAATGACCAAGTGTTTTTGGTCATAAATATTAGTGACGAAATGTATTTGTCAACAAAATAGTCACTAATAAAACAAAAACGGTCACTAATTGTTGCATTGATGACTAAAAAAATTTGTCAAAAGAAGTTTTAGGTGACAAAAAGGATTTAGTCACTAAAGTATTTAGTGACCAATAACTATTAGTCACTAAAACATTTGATGACCAATTATTTGTAGTCACTACAAAAATGATGACCAAAAACTTCTTGTAACTAAAGAATTAATGACGAATGATGTTTAGTCATTAAAATTTAATGACCAGTAGTATTAGTCATTGAATGGGTCACTATAGTTAATTCCATCCAATCTCTTTAAAGAATTTAGTGACAAAAACAGTCATAAATTTTTTTTAAATAAAAAATGGTCACTATTGCAACAGCCAGTGACCAAAATTTAAGCCTAAAATTTGGTCATAGATGATGGTGATCATATTGTGAATCAATATTTTTTATTTAATAATAATAATTAAATAAAACATAAATAAATAAAGGTATTATTACCATAAATAACACACCAATATTTTAGCTAAAATCACAATATTGATTACATTTAATACTAACTAAGACTCTACAGCCCGTGCCATACGTGCACGGGTTGTCGAGGTGGCTGAAATATCTGGTAGTATTCTGTAAGTCACGGCTGATTTCAGGTTCTTTCTTCAAACACCCTGTCTCTAGCTGGATTGAACGACATCACCATCGTTTAATTTGAGAATCTTTTTGACATGCGTTACAATCTATATAGCATAGCAGCACATACGGCCTACACAAACTCTAAAAATATGCACTGCTTCCGATCTCGGATACATGGTTTTTTAAAATCCCTCTCTCTTAAACCTATTCACTGATGTTGTCAGGTAGAGGAACTCTCTGCTTATCAAATTTTCCAACATCTTTCTGTAGATAAGATCTTTCACTCTTAAGACTAACCTATAAGAATGAAAATTAGGAGAGAAAAAGCAACATTAACAAAAAGATAAGCAACAACCGATTCATCTAAGATGTCCACATTTCGTTCTTCCCACCAACTCAAAGGCATCAATATTCAATTAGGTAGAGCAAGCATCACCCACTATTGAAACCATGTCGAATAAGTAATATGAGAAACTTGAAGACAATTGGGAATATTACAGGGCAGTAGTTTGAAACAGATTCATACTCTTTTTATGGTTACTGAAGAAAACATCTCACTGTAGAAAGATTATAGTCAAAAGGAAAGGTAAATATTAAATCAATTAGGAGGTTAAACTCAAACATACAGAAACAGAATAATCACGAAAAGTTGCAATGCTAGAGATGAGAAAGTTATGATATGCTATGCATCAAACAAGTATCCATCACTCATAGCTCAAAAATCACAATACAAGCTTCTCAATTCGCATACGGGTTCATGTATGGCCTTGGCGAAGATTAAAAAACAGTAGCTTGACGTACCCGTATGTGATGTAAAGCTCCATACGTTTCTGTTAGCCTTGACAAAGACACCATTGAATATTCTCCTCAGTCTCAAAGAGTACAAAATCTTCCATGTATTTGGATAAATGTTATCTTTCTAGAATCAAAGAACAAAGTTAGCTAAAAACTATTACATCGTAAGCACATACCACATAACTTGCACTAACCAAAACAGGGAAAGAGGAAAAGTAGATGCATAGAATACAAATTACAATATCTAGAGACGACATCTACTACATACGTAGCATTTCGAAGCAGAAAATAGATAGAAGAGCTGACAAATTTAAGTGCTCACCCTCCTACGCATATAATAAATAAAAGCTTGGATTCTAGTAGCGCCATACTCCATTTATGTTGCCTCTACTGTTTTTCATTTGAACAAGTTCTACCACCTGGCCGATAAAAAATAACATATTAGAGTGTCTGCGCATAGAAAATGATGAAAAAAGCCCAAGACAATAACATTACATTAAAATTCTTCCCTTGTGAGTTCTATCATTCTGACTCGAAATTTTTTTTGACTCCAAAAATAAAACAATAACATTACATTAATAGCATGAAAGTTTAACTCACCTAGTTAAATGGACAACCAGTTAACCCTCCATTCACAGAACCAGTTAGAAGAAGAAAAGTGAAGTGGTTAGTTTATTAAGAAGAAAACTGATAAATACTAAATTAACACGTCCATTGAATTATGATATGAATGGAGCTTACTTGTCCCCTGAGAATGGATGCTAGCTTCAGCTTTTGTCTCAACAACTGCAACCACTGTATCTTCTTTGTGGCAGTGTCACGGAGATCTGATAATTCTATCTAAGCACTACGTAGTGACATAATTTAACATATGCACTACGTTTCAGCTTTTCCAAATCGACACTGCAAATGTCTATTATACAGAAGTCCATGCACGCCCTGTTTGACCAGAACGGAGCGTAAAGATCTCTGACGAGTTTGGAAGCACATAGTAGATCGTCTGTGATGGACAATGAAAGTTACCTTGAATAGACTGAGATGGAAAACACGGGAAAATATATGTTCTAACAGAAACCACTGTAAACAGCCAACTTTTACAACTCGTACTATACTTTAACTAAGCATGTAAAATGCAGCACAAGGAAAGTAATCAGCAGGAATTCCCAAATTCATATGATATTCTATGACATCACAGTTGTTCACATAAATAGTAGAACTCCCTTCCCCCCTGCCCCCACATAAAGAGTATAGTTTATAACCATATAAAGGATACAATTATAGGACCAACTTGTCGATAAGCTTTCAGAAGTTAAGGACTTTGTAATAAAATGAAGAAACCACAGCTTAAACACTCATAACCAGTTGAGTAGCAGTACTCAAACACGCCTGGAGCATGACCACGACTTCAAACCAACGATATACTAAAGGAGAACAAGTAACATTTTGGGCCAAAGATGGATGGTCATTTCCCATTTCACAAATAGCTTTCTACATTCTCAACTAAAGTTTTAACAGTTCCATTCCACCTTTCTTTGTTTGCAGAGCAGAAACAGAATTGGAATAGGAGAATACATCTAGTTCCGAACCAACATTAAAACAAATGGATAAATTGAGTAGCATGCACACATCTAATTGCACAGAATTTATCTTGCCATCCCACAACATTACAAAAAGAAAAGCCACAGGAATCCTTTAATCAGAACTATAAAGTCACCAACTTTAAAATGAATCATCTTCTTATTCTTTCTGAACAATAAAGTTTGAAACGATTGGAATATATACCCTTTATTCACCTTTAAACTACACAAACGAATTTGAAAGGAAGAAATAAACAATAAAATTAAGCCACTCTTCAACACATCTCAGTAGGTTAAAATCCCCAAAAGAATGGATTTTTGCAACTGAATTGGAGCTCCAAGAGCATGATTTACATCTCTGGAACAAAACACAAGCATACAGAAAAAAGATCCCCCAAGGATGAATACTACTACGGAAAAAAGATCTACATATATCTGCATTACAAATACTTTTGGCATAAACACATGAGCAAAAATATAAAAACCTTACTGCAGATAATTGCTTCAAACTTCAGAGGTATGAATAGAAGAGGATGAACTAGGGAGAAAAGCTAATTCATTTCAAGAGAAAATGCATGTGCAATACACAAATGTTAGAACATAGAAGCAACCTACCCTCTCAATCTTAATAAACATCGAATGGAAACCAACCTGATTGAGAGTCGCCGTTGGAGGGAAAACGTCGAACCACGTACTGAAAATGGTTTGGTTTCAAGCTTTGAAATTGTTAACCTTACACAGAGAAGGGAAAACGGAAAGACGAGCGGTAAAAGCTAGCAAAGAAATCCCTGGTCCATTCTAGTATCAAATATTGTGGGCTTGATTTAATTAGCAAAGAAATCCCTGGTCCATTCTAGTAGTATCAAATATTGTGGGCTTGATTTAATTATTATTTATTTTAATAAAATAAGAGTACGTCTCTTGAAAGATCGTCTTTCAATAAGTCATAGAAAGATCAAAGTTTAAACTGTAAATTAAAATAAATTAAGATAATCTTTTTGTTCCCTACAAAATAAATTAACATGACCAGTTCTCCCGAGCATATTTTTTTCTTTTGAAATAAACTAAATTATGTGAATTTAATTGAACTGAAGGAAAACGAGTGTATTGAAAATTAGCAACATTATGACTAAATTAGTATAAATTTCATGAAAGTAATTTTTGTTGATTTGAATTGGACTGAACTAAAATGAAGTAAAAATAAGTGCTTTTAAAAATTAGCAGCATTATGGATAAATTAATCTAGGGAATGGTGCAAAAATGACCCTATTAAATTTTGAAAGTGCCGATATAACCTCGTAACATTTAAAAGTGCAAAACTAACCCTAAGTTTTTGTAAAATTGTGCAATTGCACCCATTTTACTCAATTCCGGCATTGACTCAATGAAGACAACTTTTGACCAAAATTAAAAGACATAATTATCACTGGACTCAAAACTAAAAAATGTAATGATAATTATACCCTTTCTTCTTCATCTTCAAACATCTTTTTCTTCTTCTTCATCTTCATCTCTGTCACCACCACTCCACAAAAAGCCACTGACCCCACCACTAAACCGCGCTCCAAAAAACCACCCCAGCCCCGTACGAAAAAGGCCTCTAAGTCGTCGCTCAAGAAACCCACACCAGCCCCACCATTAACTCGTCACCGTAGCCACGAATCCCCCCCACTAGCCTTGCCAATAACTCTTCCTGGAGATCCTAGCCCCGCAACTAACCCGCTCCGAAATCGACTCAAAATGGATATAATGAACCCTAGCCCCCACCTCATACGCCTCTGTTGCCCATCCACGCCTATTTTTGCCGGTCTCCCATTCGATCAGTACCCCCCTGGAAACTGTCGCCACACACACCTCAGACCCCTCACACCTCACGTCCTTCGATCATTTCCTGCCTAGAAACCATCGCCCCGTCGCCCCGCACACTCTTCCCAACGCTTGCCCTTCCACTAACCCTCGCCCAGATTCCCTAGCCCCGTCTCCCTTCACACCTCTGACCTAAACTTCACCACTCTGCCGAGAGCTTCACCTTCACCGCCGTAAAAAAGAAAGATCTGGGAAAACAAAAGAAAGAAAAAAGAAAATATTTGTTTTGTTCAAAAGTAGGGAGGGCATTATTGTTTTTTACTTTTTGATTTTATTTTTTAAAGATAAGGGTAAAATGGTCATTACGATGGTTTCCGACCAATTCGACCGTTGACACTTCAGTTAATGAAATCCGAAGTTATTTTTACACTTTCAGAATTTACAAGGTCATTTCTGCAATTTTGACCAAAATATAGGATTAAAAACAAACTTTTCTCATTTATCAAAATTTCATGAAATTAAATTTTGAAACTTTGAAACTCGATAAGGAAAAAATAGTTATTGAAATTCTGTAGGGAAGACATGTTAGAAATTGATGAATTTAAAAGCATATTCTAGCATATCATTAAAAACCTTTTAACAATATTTATTTCTTCTAATTATTATATTAAAAAACTATATTAATTCATAGATTTTGATTGAAATAAAATCCTATGTTTATCTTAGATGAAAATAGATTAATAATCTTCTTATTATAATTTAATAAAAGAGGATGAAGATTACGTTTACATTTTGTTTTCTTCGGTCCAGACGCGGCATGCCGACTTGATTTCTGTTGCCGAAAAGTAAGGGGCTCTACCCTGATCCGTTTCTCCAGCTATCGGCGGCCTCCACGCGCCGCACGCGCAGCCTCCACGCCGTAAGTCCGTCGCAGAGTGAACTACCCGGCGTCTCATCGCGCTACGCGCTTCGCCGGCCACACACCCTGTCTTCCTGACGCAGCTTCCCGGCGGTTGATCTGCACGCGCCACCGTGAGCCACCGCACGCGCCGCCGCTTATGAAATGGAACGGGGTAGATTCTGGTTCTAGGGTTCTTTTTCTTTTTTTTATTTCATGTCAGATGGTATATGATTTTAATTGGGTCTTTTTGCGGAATTATCCAGACTAATTTATCAAGTATTCTTTGCCTATCTGTTTGTTTTCCCCTGTAACTGGATTAGCTGGTCAGATGGAAAACCCCTTGGGCTTCTAGTCTCTACTCTAGTAACAATGTAGGAGAAATCCTAGTCGAAGTAGTCTTGACGACTTACTCTCGGCGTTCTCTGTGAACGATTTTTGACTGGTAGACTTTGATTGGCTAGGACAAGACATTTCTGGTTGATGCAAGTCATAGATACTTTACCTGTTGGATAGTTAGATGCTTCATAGCATTAAATTTTAGGATGTTTCAGATGTATTCCATCGCCTTTTTAGTGGTAGTTATAGCGTGTTACCGCGCTTCCTGGTACAATTCCTGGATCATAAAAGAAGGTTGTAACTGGTAAGTGAATAACTTTTAAATTACGCTAAACCTAGGTAAGTAAGATATGTGTTGGAGGTTTTGTACTATATTGTAACTCCTATGCTGCATGAATTCTTAATACATGAAGAAAAATACGAGAAAATAAAGTTAGTGAATCTTCATTTTAATCTAAACCAGGTAAAACAAAAATCCACATATTGGTACTTGTCTCCAATTAGAGAAAGTCCATAATAACATGTTAAAAAAGTGCACAGCTTTATTCCAAGATTAACCAAGTGTTGCATTACTGTAGTGTAGACATATATACTTCAGTACATCCACGGTTTGACACGACCAGACCCCCCTTTAGCACCGGTTTTTAATTTGCACCGGTTTTACTTTGTGTAGCACCGATTTTTTAAAAATCAGTGCTACATAAAGAAAAACCGGTGTTAAAGTGTCACCGATTTAGAATAAACTAGTGCAAGTAAAAATCGGTGTTAAGCCTAGCACCGGTTTTCCCCAATGTATCACCGGTTTTGAAAAAATCAGTGCCGAAATGGCAACGGTTTTTTGGAAACTGGTGCAACATTAGGAAAAAATGGTGCTAAAGTATCACTGGTTTTGAATTAACCAGTGCTAAGAATAACCGTTGTTAAATCTAGCACCGATTGTTTCCAATGTAGCACCGGTTTTTAAAAAATCGGTGTTCAATTATCACCGATTTTGTAGACACCGGTGCGAAGATTAACCGGTGTGGAACCTAGCACCAGTTTTTTAAGATGACCGGTGCCGAATCTCGAATTAATTTCATAATGGAACCGGTTTTTAGGGCACCCATTTTTGAAATCGGTACGGGAGAAAAAATGGCACCGGTTTGTTGATACTATTCATAAAAATCGGTGCTAAATTTTACCATAAATTCCCTCAACTACTATGAGGAAAATAAAATCTGATTTTTTAACTCTCTTTTCTAGGGGTTTTATGGACGGGAGCTTCATCCTAAGTCATGAAGACCCATGACTGTAAGTTTTTCTTTGTTTTAGTTAATTTCATTAAAATGGTAGTGGTTGCAACCATTAATGCATGCATGGGGAGAGCTTAGTTCTACTTATAAATGTGGGTGTGTGAAATTGTTTTCTTTATTATATTGGTAGATGGTACATGCGTATCTCCCAAGAACATGGTTATCTTTGTAGTCATAGGAAATGGATTGTGTTCAGTTTATGATGTGTGGATATTGAATGATGGGTTGTTTTTTTAATATCACATTTAGGTAGAACAGATCGAGAATCGATTCTTGCATGGAGATCGAAAATGGTTAATTGTCCAATTGCAACTAGATGGAGTGGTGAATATATTGGTTTAGTATATTCCTTTCTTGATTATGCCTGTGGTAGGGCGGAGAGGATACTTTGTACATGCAAGCGATGCTTGTGTCGGGAAAGGTTTGAAGAATGCGGGATTGTTAGATTTCACTTGCTGAAGAACATATTCGATATGGGTTACATTGTTTGGACATTTCATGAAGAGGTAGAGCAACAACGTAAGGTTGGTGGGTGTGACGATATGGATGGAAAAAATGCCACCATTGACGCTATGTTTGATGACATTGTAAGATATTTTAATGGGAAGCCTGAAATATTGAGTGCTTTTCTAGAGGAAAAAGAGAAGCCATTATATCTGGGATGTAAAAGTAACGAGACCATAATATCTTTTTTGATGGAGCTTTTCAATTTAAAAGCTGCAAGTGGTTGGAGTGATACAATTGTGAATTCACTCCTAAAACTTCTGAAGGACACGTTCCCAGATTGGAATGGAGTACCTAAATTTTTTTATGAGGCGAAGAAAATATTGCGTCCTCTTGGTTTGGAATATTAAAAAAATACAAGCATGTCCAAATGATAGTGTGTTGTATGACGGTGATCTTAAAGACGCGGTTAAATGTCCCGTGTGTAAACGTTCGAGGTATAAGGGTGTGAAGAATGATGTTGATTCGTGTTTAGCTAGGAGCAAGAAGAAGGTCCCGTTGAAGTGTATGTGGTATCTTCCTATAATTTTGGGGTTGAAGAGGGTATTTGCAAATCCAAATGATGCAAAGAACTTGATGTGGCATTCAGAGCGGGATATACCAAGTTACGGAAAGATTAGACATCCGACAGATGATAAGCAATGGAATTTTTTGACAAAAGGTATCCTACATTTGGTTTGGAGGTTAGAAATTTAAGTCTTGCTTTGTGTACTGATGGGATGAATCCATTTGGTAATATGTCATCGAAACATAGTTCTTGGCCATGAAACGGAAATATGTTATGATGCCTGCACTAATCTCAGGTCCTAGACAACCTAGAAACGACATCGACGTGTACTTTGATTGATGATTTGAAGCTATTATGGGAAGAGAATGTGATGACGGTATTTGATGGTCATATGAATGTGGAGTTCCAAATGTGCACCATGTTTTTTTCCACGATTAATGATTTTCCAGCGTATAGAAATTTTTCGGGGTATGTTACGAAGGTGCACAAAACATGTCTTATTTGTGAGAAGAAGACGGACTTCAAACAGCCGAGGCACGAAAAAAAGACAGTATATCTTGGCCATAGAAAATGGCTTCAAGGAAAGCATAAATGCCGAGGTGATGCGGTCAACTTTGTTGGGGGGAAAGAACGGAGGAAATCCTCCACACCACAGGCTGGTGTGCTGATTCATATGAAGGTGAAAAGATTGAAAGTAGTATTGGGAAAGCACAAAGGAACATGAAAAATCCAATGTGATGGTCCATGGAAGAAGAGATCTATATTTTTTATTTACCGTACTTGGGGCATCTCGAGGTTAGGCATTGTCTGGATGTGATGCGTATTGAGAAAAATGTATGTGAAATTATGATAGACACTCTGTTGAATATTCTATAGAAGACAAAATATAGCCCGGTTAGACTTGGTTGAGTTGGGAATCAAAAGCGACCTTGCTCCAGAAATGAAGGGTAAGAGTACTTACTTACCCTCGGCACCTTGTACATTATCGAAGGAGGAGCGAACCTCAGTTTTGGACAGTTTTAAATCAGTGAAAGTCCCCATTGGTTATTCGTCGAACGTTAGTCGGGCAGTTACAGAGGATGGTAGGATGATCGGGTTGAAATCTCATGATTGTCATGTTCTGATACAGCAACTATTGCTTGTTGCTATTCATGCAGTTTAGGAGAATGATGTCAGGTTCTCAATCACTAGACTTTGTTTCTCCTTCGGCTCCATATGTCGGAAGTCTATTAACTTCCTCGAATTGGAAGCCTTGCAGAAAGAGGTTGTTGTTGTGTTGTGCAAGTTGGAAATGTATTTACCTCCAGGTTTTTTTGATATAAGGGTTCACCTAGTTGCTCATTTAGTACGGGAGATACAGGTATGTAGCCCAGTTGTTATGCATTGGATGTATCCTTTTGAGCGTCACATGAATGTATTCAAGGGATATGTGAAGTGTATGAGTCGATCGGATGCTAGTATTGTTGAGAGGTATGTTACCGAAGAAGTATTGTTGTGAAGTCCTCAAGAATAGAGGGAGTTCTGCAAAAACTATACCAGTAGGCTTCCATTTCATGGGTTTCAGACTACCCACTAGGTTCATTATCCTGCATTCTTCTAAAGAGTGACCTAGTTTACAACAATGTGAGCAGTAAGTTGGCAGGTCCTCATACTCTATAGCATACTTGTTATTAGAGTTAATTGAGCCCAGTGTAATAATTTACCTCTAATTATGCATTAGGTTGATTTCCACACAAATCTTGATGGTTGATGACCTATTGAGGGTTGCAGTTGCAGCATCCATTTTGATAAAATTCCCAATAAGATTACCAATTGACTGAATCGATGAAATGTTATAGTAGTATAAAGGTGCATCACGAATAGTAAGCCATATCGGTACAATGGACGATGGTGAATGCGGTGTAAAGTCCAGCGTCCATCGTAGTACCTTCATAGGGGGCCCGTTCAAAGTCCATCCACCCTTGATCCAGCAGCGTTGGATATCATCAGTCTGTTCAAATCGGATGAGTGTATGCTTGAAGTCCAGCGAATCGATTTTGTAATTTCCTTTGAAGCCCGCCGTCTTAAACGCGGTGTGTAGCTTCTCCATGATCGGTCTTCCTCTCAGGAATTTTCTTATTAGGACGTTGTTGTAATGGGCTGATAGCTGATGGATGTCATCTTCAGAGTACAGGAAAGCCAAGTCTCCTTATACTCTGTAATTGGCTTGAGGTTTTGATGCAGCGTGCGTGATAACAAATACGAACTATAAATCAAAACCTCGTTGAATTCAAGGAATTACCGAAGAATTGA
>JAULKK010291208.1:0-23477 GCA_032355705.1 Rubia peregrina
GAACCAATTCATGCATTTACACAAGATTAGTCAAGAACGTTCAACGCTCATTAACTTCTCTCATTTGCTACACAAATGAACGTGACGAAGAATTCAAATCACCACATTTACCTAGCGCTCATCAAATTACCAACAACATTAGAAGCCGTAAATCATGCTTTTGCATTTCATATCAAGGAGGGAAGAATTATCTACTTTCTTCAAACCCTAACACACAATCATACAAGCAATTCATATAATCAAACTTCAAACATCATAAATGAATCCAACTACCCATTTCAACACAATAAATGTACAATAGCAAAAAATTAAATAGCTTATAAATAGATCTCAAGACATGGGCTTGGAAGCCTAATCAATTGCTTCCAAGGTTATGTTTAGCTACCAGAGTTCATACTGATTAACACAAGAAAATAAAAAATGAATTCAAGAAGAAACTAAGGTAGAAAATGGAAGAAAACTAGGGTTTTTGCTATTCTGAATTGGGATAAGAGTTGGAGAAGAAAGAGAAAAGTGCTGAGTATTTATAGTACAAAAATCCAAAAAAGCCTGGGCAGATGGCCGTCGTGACTCGCGACCGCCAGAGTACTCTGCCCTTAAGTGACTTATTTTCTTTGGTCTTCATGTAGTTGTCTCCTCTTCCTTTCTTCGGGTTTTCAAAAGTTTTCATAGTTTTAAAATGGAGTCTTCAAGGTCTTCAAATCTTCAACAATTACCTTGTCACATGGAATCCTCATTACAAGTGACAAAAGAGATAAAGTCAATTTTAACTCTAGTAATAGAATTTCAAGGTGAAGTAGAGTATCCAAAGCATAAAAGGATACCAAAATGATTATAAAAGATCCCAAAATAACTATATAAAATGGACACACCAATTTCATCGTGAATCCGCGTGCGTGCTCGTGAATGTTTTCCTTTTTGAAACCATGTCTCCTCATGAATTTCATTGTGTTTATATTACTTCTTTGTTTTTTTCTAAAAAATTACTTGGCAAGAAATTGATGAGTGTGTCCCAAAATATAAACTTAAATTATTCTTGGTCATCGATCGTGAGCACATAACAAGCACACACATGTGATCATTTACTTTTAAATCATATTAATAACAGACAAGGGTATTCATTAAGAAAATAGTGACAACACCATTCAAGCTGGTAATTTGAAATCAGTTAAAGTTAGCTAGATCCGTTTAATTACTCATATTGCATTGATCAATATATTTATTTTGTGTACAAATATAAATTGTGCATGTTTATGAAATCTGTAAGTGAGGCACGGTTTACTCTTTTGGTATCTCTATGTTTCTGAGATGTTAAAGGAATATGTGGCTTGAAATTCACAGAAAACTTATCCAAGATTTGTCTTGTCAAAGAGTTACAAGTGTGGGAAACACAACTAGAAGGTAAGAAGAAGTGTATGAATAGATTTGGATCTAATAATAAGAATTATCACTGATGGAAAGCTCTTGTGGAAGAGTTGTGATAGGAAACTGGTTATGCAACTCAAGTTTGCCTTAGAACTGCTTCGCACAGATATCAAAATTCATTTAAAAATATGTTTCTCCTAAACATGTGGCCTGTAATAATTTTCCAAGTCATCTCACCCCAGATTTTAACTTTAGCATTAATATTATAATCAATTTTGTGTAATCAATTTTTCCAACTCATATCACCCCAGATTTTAATTACTTATATTGCATTCATGCACTGATAAAATGAAATAGAATTCATGGAAATTAGTAAATCATCCTACACATCATTCAAACGAGTCTATAAAAATTTAAAAGAAACTAGTATTTAAAAGTCAAGTCAAAATATTAAAATCAACCAAATCCCAGAAATTGACAATCTAATCCAATAAATATAAAAGCTAACAAAGAAACATATATGGGAGTTCTGATTCCAAATAATCCTCAAGATCACCCGTGGATGTGGATCAGCCAAGACTAGGATGGTGGGTTGATGTGAGATGATGTTCGTACACTCGTTGTCCTTTCTCAATTTTAAAATCCTCACCCTCATGGTGGCAAACTCCTTACGTGCCCACTTATAGAAATCTTTAACTCCTCTGAAGTATGCTTTCTCGGAATCTGTATATGGTATAACATACACATAACAATATATAATAAAATACAGTAATCAAAGAAAAATCTATGAAAAAGAAGAATTCAATTACCTTTATCAACTCTTGGCTTCTTGCTTGGCTCCCCACCTCCTTGATTCTCTTGGCACCATTTATGATACACCAACACCCACCACTTATTTTCAAACTAGGTCTTATCGAAGTACTTCGATGGTTTCTCCTCACCGGAAATTTTCACCCCCTCGACTTTCTTTAATAATTTGGTGATAAAGTTCCCATAAAGAAGACTCTTCACTATCCTAGTCGAGATGGAAACCCACACCATGTGCCTTAATATAGCCACCACATTGTTAATTTTCCTGCCCTTTTGTATGAAATAAAACATCAAAGTGGAATAGGTAGGCTTGGTGATGTGTCCGGAGGTTGGAACTAAGCTTCTAGAAATAATTTTATAGACAATGCATTGATATATTTTTAAATGATTGAGACAAAAATTCTTTGGCTTACCCAAATATTCTGCATCATGTGGGAATACCTAACACTACATTGGATAGGGTCAACATACGGGTAGTCAACAAGTAGGGGAAATTTGTCCCTATGGTAAACATCATCCAATGGACCCTAGACGTCTTCCAGATAGACGTTTTTCATATTCCAATACGGGCAATCAAGGGAATTTTATAAAATCCATTGATCAATAGCAATATCAAGCCCCCAACCCTAGTGGAATATTCACCATTCCAAACCTCACGAGATTGCTATAGAATTGACAACACAAATCAAAATACGACGCTTCATTACACAAGAGAAAAGTTTCCATATATTGGTATCTAAATTTTTCTCAGGCATCGGCTAATTCAATTCTCAAATCTTCATTGAAATAAAAAATATAGAAATCAAGTAATTTCCCTTTTGCAGGTAATTGATTGTACCAGCTTCCGCGGACAACGATGAATTTGAGTTGACCATACCCGGGATTATTGTCAGTGGATCTTGAAAGAGGAATGCATATTGAACCACCTCTTGCCATTGTTAATCATATCCCTTTGTGCTCGCTAAAAGTAGATAGCCATTCGAACTGTCCCAATTCGAAATTTTGGTCTAGGGTTATAGAGTGTTTTTGAATGAGAATAGATGATCTAATTTGGGTATTTTTATATATATAGGGAAGGTTCTGTGGCTGGAACTTGATCGAGGTCAGTAATATGAAAATTCGATCGATGGCTTCCAAATTTTTGAAGAAAAAATTGGCTCTTCATAAACCGGAGCTAAGGAGATTACGAGTTCGGAAATAATTACATCAAGAAATAAGTTACGCTTTGTTCGACCTGAGAAGGGCTGAATTTGGGTGCCGAATCTAGAACCTGTGTGTATCCAAACTCAGAAGAACATTTGGCCCAATAGTTTAATAGGGCCCGATTCAATTACGAATTTGGAATTAAATCCTCCATATTTTTACATAGAGGCAACTTGGTTTTGAGCTTAAAAAATCATCTGCTCTTATGGTTATTTTTTTATAAATAGATTGTACACCATATTAAAAAAATCTAGTCATCACCATTGGAAACAAACACATAAAAACAAACCAACAAATTTTTAAATAATGACCATGTAATTGGAAAAAAACATCCATTAAAAAGAAATTAATCATTCCAAACTTAAATAGGTTTCCTCAAATTGTATCCATAAGTCTTCTAAAGTATGCAAACAAATCATCCCTTATGGTTTCATCAAAATGATAATATAGAAAAAACGGCCTAAATATCTTCAAACATATGCTCGATATCAGTGTGTGGTCTTACTTTGGTTTCCCACCATGATTTGGCCCCACCTCGAACTCTCCATCGTTGTCCCTCAAAATTAGATCAATTTTTTGTGACACCTCAATCGTCTTCGCTTAGTTCTAGCTAGAGCCCTTGATCCTGCATGAGACATTGATGTTGGACATCAACTCTAGCAAACATTTCAGATATCTCTTCAACATCAGCAGTTATACAGTTGGGGTACCTCTATATGGTAGTCTTCCAACTACTCAAGGAACATACCCAACAACAACAAATTCAACGTATTTAATTAATAATAATTTAGTGATGTGTTTAAATTCTACTATAAAATAGTAGACAATGTTATATAGTTATGAGATCTCGATCCCTCGACTCTCTCAAAATCCAACTCCCTATTAATTTTTGCATTTTTCGCGGCTTGTTCGGGACGAACCCACTGCTCCCATTTATTGTCATTGATGATCCTCAATTGTTTATGTCGAAGCCATTCCTTGTAATAAAACTCTAAGCAGATAGGTCGATCATTTGGTTGGACGCTGGCCTTCTTGATCATAGCAGTGATCAATCCACCGTAAGGGAGATCATATCTTTTGGTATTAGTGGTCTTGAGCATACTCATAATAATGGTGAACCCATGGTTTATCTTCATACCCTTCATCATATAGTAGAATAATAAGATTCCCAATGGTAGGCTTACATATGCCTACCCTTGGGAAAAACATTCAAACATACCCACTCGTAAATGAGTCTCTGCTCTAACTTCAAAAACCCTATATCGTAGCTCTCTTTCGGGCCTGGTGACCGTATGCCAAGTGTGTCAATGATAGATTTGTAAGGGTTCATGGGAATCGTCAAGTCTCAATTTCTCAGGGGAGGTGTTCAAGCTACCCAGGGCTTCATTGATTTTGTACTTCGTAACAACAAATATTTTCCTATTCACCGAAGTTACATCAAAATTATTCATTCTTTTTCCTTAATTAGCATAAAATTGAATAACCTCGTCCACATAAACATTTTCCTCTAAACATAACGAATTCTCGAGATGTTGATATTCGAAACAGTTTCACATTTAGCATAGGGTAAAATATTCAATTGATGATGAACAAATTACTTTAGTATTTATTACCTCATGCTTGCAGAATTATACACACATCTTCTCTGCTTTCTTGTTGAAAAATTGCTTGGATTGCACAATGTCGATGAATGGTCGATGGCTCCGATCACTTTTTATGCCGGTACTTTTATTTGTGTATCTAGGCCCCAGCATTGTGATTGGATTGTTAATTTGGTGAAGGTGGTGACGATTAGGGTTTGAGTGGGGAGATGGAATTGGAGAAATTATTTCAATTATCGTATGAGCTACTGGGAATTACCATTTTAAAAATATTATAACAAGTTCCAAACTCAGACCCTCTTCGGAGGGTTACTTATGAAGATCCCCTACTTTTATGAGCTCAGAAGGTGATTGTGATGGGAGAAAGAGATATAAAGATGATATTTCAAATGGTATTAAATACCTAAGAAAACCCGCCAAGTTTCAACCATTTCTACCCAACAAAAGCCTCTTAAAGCCTCTAACCCCTTTCTCTTCGCTTATCCATGATTTCTTCAAATAATGATGAAAGGTAAGTGTTAATGCTAACTACTCATACATTCCTCTTCTTTTTTTCTTTGTATTAACCTCATTTTTTCCTTATTGGGCTGGAAGATCATCAATAAGGCATATTGCTCTAAGGTGAGAAAGCTTTTATGAAATTGAAGCTCGGACTTTTGTGTTGTCAAGGTTAGTGTTGTAAAACCCTAGATTATTTGAAGCTAAGAAATGGATTCTTGTTTGGTATTTTTACGGCTGGTAAATATATTTCTTGTTTATTATGATTGTTTATTGAAATCCTATTAATTGTGACCTAGGTCATATCCTGGGTTGTAAGAACCTAATGAAATTTTTTTTCATAGTGAAATAATTTGAATATGTTTCATCCCGATATCATGTGTCATATTTTCTTAGAAAACATTGTTCATGAAGTTAGTTTCATCATTTTGTTGAGAATGATTTTAACGTTAGTAAAGTATTTAGATTAAGAGATCTTTAGTGTTGACATGTCTATAAAAAGATAACATAGGTACGAGAAAATAAAAACAACAAATTGCCGGTTAGAATGTAATTTCTCACCATTTAAGCTATGAAGAGTATGGTTTGTCGGAAATTGAGTTAGTGGAAGAACGTCATGAGAAAGATGTTGAAATTGTAATCGAGGCCGAGATGACCAAAGAAAAGGCACGGGCTAAGGTACAACCCATGGATGTGGATGAGATTGATAGGTGGGACCTATTCCTCAATGGCTGATAAAACAAGAAGGAGGACGAAAAAGAAATTGCGGAACGAGTGGTAACCCTTCAACTTTTTTTTTATTCATTCACATATTTTCCATTCACATGTGCTAACCTTTTCCTATAATTTAACCACTTAGGAAAAATTAAAGAATGATGAATTAGAAGGGAAGTTCGTACCGACGTTTAATCATGACATTATTTGTGAGACAACAAGAAAATCCAACCACAAATATTGAGAGACGTTTGGAATTACATGGTACTATGGCCATGCACAACTATCACAGATACACATATTACAAAAACATGGGCTTCAACAAGAGAAAATAATTGAGCAACAAGACATTCTCATTCGGATATCGCTCCAACACACCAGGATAGCTCTTCCCGATAATTAAGATAATTTGTCACAAAATTAGACTCCCTCATGAAGAGGATCACACCATTCTCCTAAAGATGTTGAGTTTAATTGGGAGGCTATCATTTGAACTCTTATAGATGAAGCCGATAACATCGACAAGGTTATCCTTGCAAGTGATAAAAAGGTACACATTTAACTTTATCAAATCGTTCATACTAAGAGCATATCATATTTGACAATTGTAATTGGTGTGTTTTAGGGTTCACATATTTTTGAGTTATACATTGATCATAACACAGATGTTAGAACAGTCCACGTAGCTGATGGAATTTTACATGAGTAAATGAAACACTATCACATTGTACAAATTGCAGAAGGTTTGTTGAGAGTTTCTCTGGAGAAGGCATTGGTGAGGGGTGCCCCATTGCCAATTTTGGATGGAGAATACAAGAATGTTGGTCCTCCTTGTGGAATTTTTCTTTTGTGTTCTCGTGGACTTATTTATGCAGGTCCTATTGAAGATCGGCATTTCAAACTCAAACATTGAACAACACGTAAAGCGGTATAAAATACATCAAAACTTGCACAAAGGACACCTAAACTGGTCCATACAACACTAGGCAAGATTAGACAACCGGTTCCAAGAGCACAAGTCACGAAAGACTCACCTCACTTCGTAAGAGTGCTATACAATTGGCTCCAACCACATGAACTTAACTTGACTTACGCATTTCTTGGAAACAATTTCATATTTCGTGGGAAACAAGTTATCACGCTATGGAATGATTTTAAAGACCTGTGGAAATGTGAGTAAGTTAATCAAACGTTAATGTCCATATACACTTTATGAGTCCAATGTAAATGTATTTAGTTCATGTTTTCAAATTCGTACATTGAAATTGTTTACAATTAGTGTGAAAAATATTAATTTGAAGGTACATGTATTTTTTGTATAATCAAAAGAAGGGATGAGTTGGGTATATGTGCCTAGTGATGACTTAAGTAAGAGGTTGTACAAACCAAGAGAGAATCTACTACATTTGCAAAACATTGGGAGGAAGGATAAGAAGTTATTCATTGCACCCTACATTGAAAGGTTATAGTTTCGAAATTAATTAGTTTTACAAACGTCATTTATGAAGATAAATTTGTGCTTGTTTTCTTTTTAGAGACCATTGGCGATTGATCATGATTGTAACAACAAAAAAATGGTGTATTTGATGGATCCCTTGAACGTCCAACCATCTGAAGCATATGTCAACATTTTTGAGTCCGCTATGAGGGACACTAACGATGATGGTGAAATCAAAATTGATGTGGTCGAAATCAATGTATGATTTCAGGTAAAATTGCTTCTTTTTATTAAACGAGCTTTATTTATGTGTTTCTATTCAACTCAAATAAGCGCAAACATGGGAATGTGGCTATTACGTAATGTTGTACGCACTAGAGTGCATAGAAGCCGTAAAGTTGGATTTACTTGAAATTGACAAGGTAATTATACATTTGGTTCTACTAAACATGAATAGTGTCTCAATCTCAACATAATATTTTCTACTATCTTACGCTCACACCTTCTTTCAAAGGAAACAAGGTTCTATTTGAAAGAAGACATCAACAACACAAGGAATTGTTTGGCCAGGCATCTCATTCTCAACCGCTCACCAACCCTTGGGAAGCTTAACTTGGTAGAGTAACACATATTAGATAAATTGTGATGTGAAATTTCATAATAGAATTGTGTTGATTTCTATTCCTATCTATAGATTATTGCTTAGTTAGCAGTTTCCACAGATTTTTGTTAGTTTGTAGAATAATTCTGTGTATTGTGTTACAATTCTGGCTATGGAATGAGGCATATTTCGATCCCGGTATATGAATGGAAATTGTATTTTTACCATTGAAGCCATGAGATTTTTCAAGTTCGTAACTAAATTCGATCCTTCAGTATTGTACGAGCCGATTCATCTTCTAAACTCGTAAATAAATCTAACTCCATACAATGCCTGAAATTACAGAAAATGAACGAATTGTGCATCTGAAATGGGAAGTCCCTCCCCATAGGACCGAATTCGTCCTTGGAATTTGATTACAAGTCTTAAACCATATAATGTTCCGAGTTTGGAATGTCTTTCCAAGGCCGATGTAGATAACCTTGGTTCCGAGTTTGGAACCAATTAATGGTGGTTCCTTCGACTTTTCAAAGGAGGTTGTAAACCTCATTTAATGTGTGTTTTTAAATGTAGTTATCAGGGCCGCTTGTAATCGGAGAAGATCAAAGGCGGAACAAGAGAAGGAACTTTGAAAGTGCATTCTCTGGTCCAATATAACCACCTTTAATGGCCCCTTTCCCCACTAGTGTATAACTTCTCCTTGTATTTTTTTAGCAACATCGTACCAATTATCATAACGGATTTTTACCCTTGTCCTCCCGATCATCCCTGCCTAACTATACAATTTGGCACATTTTTCTGACAAATAACGATCCATTTTATTGAAAACCAACAATGTAAATTCCTTTCTAGCCATTCTCCTTTCTAGAGTTCTACAATGTGTCTTAGCAATTGTATCCACATCTGACCCCTCCCCATCCTCATTTTCATCAATTTTTGTCTCACCTTTTGTGGAGATATATGATCTTCACGAGACCTTTTTTGGACATTTCTTTACCTAGAAACACCCAAAAAAAATCAAATCTCCTCTCTCGGGTAAACTAAAACATAATGTATTTGATTGAAACTAATTCTATTAAAGTGAATTGATACAATAGATGTGAGGAAAAAACACATTTTTTCTTATCATAACAACGAATCAAATAAATATACTGTCTACTACATTTTTTCTTGAATGAAGAAAGAAATAATTTCCCTATCTTCCATGACAATATGTGGAATTTTTTTTCACTCCATTCATAACTAGGTTTTGGTGTGGTTAGAAATTAAACTTGGTTTTGTTGAGGATTTGAGGGTTTTTAGAGAAGAAGAAGGGTTTTGATTGGAGCTTTTTGGTGGAAAATGGGGGGAACTCACTCCCTAAAAGACATTTAATGGCTCCTTTGAAATTGCTTTTAATGCTCTACCATTTAACCCTCTCTTACTTGAGTTCCGAACTCGTAACCATGTATTTCTTTTATTAAAGTGTTCCCAGGGATGTTCCTCAACCATGAATACTTCGGTTCTCTAACTTGAACCCTAGGAAGTGGTTCTGGGGCTTAAACCCTAGGAATTGGTTCCAGACTCGGAACCACTGTTAGTATAAAAAAATAAAAACAAGATTACAATCCCAAAATCAAAAATATTCCAAGAACCCTAGTAACCTCATACACTCCCAGTTTTGTAATCAATAAAAAAATTCACCAAATATTGTGTCTCTTAGACTTGGTGGAAGGAGGACTAGCAACCTAGGTAATGCTTCAACAAGGAGCCACAACCCTTTCATCGAAGTTGAGAAAACACCTAGGTTTTTAATGACGAGGCAAAATCTAGGTATGTTGATTTTCTTAGAATTCCTAATTGTACAAATCCTAAGGTCGTACCTAGTGATCGTTTCCTGGATTTATCATTAGGCTATTTTCTTTGCTACTTTCGTAACCAACATTTGTTGAAATTGTTAATCTTAGAGAATGGGGTACACAATGATGAGGTTGTGCAATGTTAGGCTAATCTAGGGAATAATTTAAATAATAAGGATTTAACCAGTTAATGGATTTAATGGTCACAGATACACTATAAACACTATCTTAGGTTGCCACTATAATAACCCCTGGAGTTTACGCCCCGATAACCCTGAGGGTCTCCTAGAGATTTTTTATTTGTAGAGTTGGCTTTCTATAACCAAGGCAGCCCCTTTGCGCCCAAAGAATTTTATAGGAACTACTTACGGAGGGATGAGCCCAATGTAAGTCAGGTTGAGCGTTATGATGTCGGGAAGTTGACAGTCGAGCATTTAATAGTTTATGAGTGGATTTGTATAAACGTCTTGCTATCCGGAGGAAATTCATGTGAGCTAACTATGGAAATTTTAATGTTGTTTTATTATATCATTGAGGGAATCCCAATTAACCAGGGTACACGATAGTTTACTACATGCTCAAGGCGATGGTGGGTAGGAAGAAAGACCTGCCCTACTAAAGGTTGATAACTGCATTGTTGAGGCAGTTTGGTGTGGTATCCGTAGATCATCCATTGCGTCTCGAATATTATGATGAGTTGTGATTCCAACACAAGCAGCTGGAAGTGGGTGATGATGACAAGTGGTGCAACAAGTTCGTTCCCAATACCAAGTCAAAGTTGGTAAAAAGAGCAAGGGATACTACACTCGACAGGGCTGAGACATCTACTTCCCGTAAGTGAAATAAATTTTAACAATTAAATCTCTACAATTCCGTAAAAATGACCTTAATTGATAAGTGTTGCATAGACATTCCTTTAAAAAATTCTTGGTCATTGACCGTGCTTGAGCACAAATCACACATGAAATGGACACATGAAATTGAATTAATACCATTTTACAAAGAAATGAGGGGTCTTAGTAAGAAATGGAAATACTGACATCTGTTTAAGTTCACGGTTGGTTATTTTGCCCAGTTATTTAAGCTTAAGGTTTCATTACCTCTTTTTTCCAGTCTTTATTTTTTTCAATACTTGGTCGCAATCTCTTCATTTCCATCCCACTTTTTTTTCCTTTTCCCCCTCCTTCATCATTTCACCCATCACCCGCATCCATCTATGTAAATGCTGACATGATCTTAAGCCTTACCTCTGTTGCCACCTTGCACATCTGCTCTCATTGCAACCTTGCAATCCTTCCTCGTTTCTAGTTTCCACCGAAAGCATTCACCTCATTCGAAAAAATCCTTTGTTTACATAATATCTTTTTGAAGATTCAATTTTTCCTATTTTTAAATGTCCTTTATTAGTCATTTATGTGATTTTGAGTTGTTTTGTATAGAAAAATTAATGATTCTTTGTAGATATATAATTCTGAGTTATTTTTGGATTGTTTATTAGTGATTTTTGATGGGTTATTTTTTTATTCTCTATTTGATGGGTCAATTATTTATCATTGGTTCATATCAAGGCTGTCGGTAAACTTTTTTTCTGAACCTACCATTCATGTTATGAATTTAAACTGCATTCAGATCAGATTAAAGAGGGTTTTATACCAACCATTAATCATTACACGAATAAAGGTAGAGTCACATGAGGGGTCTAAAATTTTCCTTCTGTGGTATTATAGAACTGCATCTAATGACCCATCTTTCCACTAGCTATGTTTTTAAATGTTTCAATCCAATGTAAAACTCCAAGTCATTGTGTATGTGTGTTCAAGCACCATCCATATTTTTATTTTCTAAATCCTTATTTAAACCTTAATTAAAAGTTTGAACTGGTGATAAAAATATTATGAGTATTTTATAAAAATACCTCTAAATGATTTTTGATCATCATTCATGAATGATCCTGTAGATTAGTCATTTTTAATCCTGTAGATTAGTCTTTTTTTAATCTTGCTTTTGATCAACGAGGCGATTAAGTGCACCGTTGGAGGAAGTGATCATCCAGAGTTTATACCTCTGCAAGTATACTGCAGGTACTCGTGGCCTTTTAGAGCAACCGAGGATGATCCGACCGGAGCCCTCGACCCCAACAGTATGGTAGAGAAGTACTTCAAGATTGAAGTGGGCAAAGGGTTGATCACACCAAGGTGCATCACGATTGATGTACTAGAACTTGAGGAGAGAATGATGGACAACATCATTGTACAAATTCTTGTACCGGCCGGACATTCTTCCATGTGCACTCTCAATGGTACCGTCTTGTACCACCACACTACGGAGAAGAATGTAGTCGACTGCGGTTACACCATCATCAATGAGATATACACGGTGTCCCTCACTCCAAATATCTGTACCCTGCCCTATAGCAACATCATAACTGTCCGCTTGGAGAAGGAATACATGAAAATCAAATTAACTGTTAAGATCCAGTCGAGGTACTATGTTCGGAACTACTTTGACAAGAAGAACTGGCACTGGGAGGCAGAGACGTGGATTAATTGCAACATCCCCAAGGTAAATGTTGAAGTGCCTACCCAGTTTGGTCCTGAAGGTACGCCATCAACAGCTGCAGGAACGCATCCTTAACCCGACACTCCTGCCACATGATCGGGTAAGTAATTCCATTTATTTCAATATTATTCTAATGGTTTATTATATTACATTGCAACCCTTTTATGAAATTAACGATCCTTTATCTTTTAACACAAAGAAATCAATCACAGCGCATGTTCCATAACCTTCAGGGATTTTGCAAAGACAAAGGCGCTTGCGCATCGCATGGAATGCAATGTCGTGATAATGAAGCGGGTGAACCCGAAGGCAATATTTTTTGGTGCTATCAACACACCTCGTATGGACCCCATGATTGGTGAACATGATAATGAAGTAGACCTCGATGAGGAAGAGGGCTCAGGAGAAAAGGAAGAGATCCAGATCTTTGAGGCAAGGGTACCAGGGGTTATGGACGAGGGGCTAGCTGAAAATGGAGGTAACACAGACTCCGATGTTAATGAGACCGAGACCAAGTTGAAAAAAGATACGAGGAAGCATTTGAAATAGGCATCTGACAATGGAAATTCATTGGAAGATGATAATCTCAACCCTCACCTATCACCCCCCCCAAGTGATGGTCTTGTATTAGTATTTGTATTGATTTGGAGTGCACTATGAATTTGGTCCCTTTTGTGACATGGAATGATGTGCTTTGGATTCTATGTTAGGATTGTGTTTTACGGATTCTATGTTAGTGTTTGTGATATGGATTCTATGTTAGTATACGTGTTAATGGTTTTAGTATAATAGAAAATAGTTGTTAGGATGTTGTAAATATGGAATGATACCCTTGTATGGATCATTCCATGTTTTTGTTGAATAGTTTCAGAAGTGAATTTTTCAAAGGAAAAATAAACATATGCGATGTTGCACTACAATCGCACATCATGAGATTGGTTCTACAGAGGGGTTACTGGCATTGTGGCAATATCACATTTATTAATTGATTTAAGCTTATTTAGGCACTGACTTTGATCGATTAACTGCTGCGACATCGCTGTGACCAATTCTTTCAGACCAAATTTGTCACCGACTACTAATGTGATGTCAACATCTCTGTTTCATCAAAATTCTATTTATTTTCCATACCACTATCTGGCATTTGCGAAGTTGCATTCAACATGTCTTCCTTAGTGATTTTCCCACTGACGTGCTTCTGATGCCAATTTTTTAGTTTGCCAACATAATCAATGCCTCATTTTTTGGGATATGAAGAATAGACTTTGGATAAACGAATTACATTAAAATAACGACAGTCCTACAAACATTAAACAAGGTTATTTTAAATAATTTCTAGACAAAAACTATGTCTTCTTATTCCACTTATTTGATTTGGGGTTCCTCTCAATCCACACACCTTCTTTGTGGTCTCTCCTCGAAGCTAGCTTCACCCCAAATACCTCCTCCTGACAAACAGTACTCATGTTGGGTGGAGTGTGTGGAATAATGTCAGATAGTGATGATGGATAACAATCTCCCACAAATTAACTTTTAGCTTGAATGACCACTAATTTGCTAGAACCACAAGAATCAGCTATATAAAATAGCTATATAGCCTAGGAAGCAAAGATGTAAGGATTGCCAGTTGAACAATTCGGGTCAAATTAATGAATGTGAAGCTTAGGTCATCCCCCGATACACTGGCATTGTTATCAATTCACTTGCATTTGAAAAGTGGAGCCCTAAAACTTGTGTAGACGATTTCCCATATTTCCTTAATCATGCCATAGTAACACATGTTTCCATACACGAGATTTTTATCTTTCGAGCTGCTTACACGTAAGGCTTCCACAACAACGCTAATCCCACATTTCTGTGTAACGGTATGTGTTTCCCATTCAAGGGTTGAGAAGGTAAACTCATTTACGTCATAGCCCGTGAAAGAAATCACAGTTGCCGAAGGCATAAAGGCCAACCAGTTCAACACCATGACTGTCTCCGACTACTGTATGGAAAAACCAATCAATGAAGGTGTGATCATTTTCAGAAAGTATTTGCTTCTCTGACCAACCCGGGTGACACTCTTTGATAGTGGCCATGTGTATATCCATGTAATGGTGGACCACATCTGTGTTCCACAAAACATATAGGCATGCTTTCATCAACATGTCGGGGTTTAATAACTTGGTTGTTCTTTTCCGAAAACCTTTGCCACCCACTTTGTCACAGTGGTGCGGTTTTGGTTTCTCAACCGAATCTTGATTCTTTATGAATTCCATACAGTATTATACCGCCTATCCTATCACGTACCTTTGCGCAATACTAGCATCTGGGTGATATTTATTTTTCAAATAGCCCTCTCCAAGGGATATGTCCATCGAAGATAAACAGGAGCACATATCAATATCTCCCACAAAACATGAGCCAATAAGTACCATTATGTAAAAGAATGAGGGAGGGAAATATATATCAAACTCACACCACACAAAATTTTGGTTTTTTGCCACCTTTTTCATCCCCGGGAAACCGCTTTTGAATATGTTCCAAAATCGGAATGTACTTGACCACCTCATCTATTGTTAACAGATCCGGTATCGGAACTCAAATACCTAGAGTGATCTCTGACTTTAACCATTATGTTCCTGAATCGGTAACTTAATCCGGACAGAAGCTAAATTTTGAAAGGTTGAGGTTATTTTTTTTGGAATCAATTATTTCAGAACATGATTTTTCTCTATGTGTTCCAATTGAGGAACCTAAAATTTGGTCAATAAAAATTTGTGGCAAGGTCCGAGAAAGTACTTCCAATTTTGGAAGACTTTTCGGGTGGAATTGCAAAAGAAAAGTAAATTCTGTATAATCCTGAAAACCCCCTCAAATCACAGCTTCTAATTCCAATCAATAATTAAACGATCGGGAAATGTTTTAGAAATGTATAGATACCGCTAAGATAGAACTTAACTATACATAGGAATAGAAATTGCCTAGATTCAATTCCGATCAAAATATGTAACTATATTAGCCTACGTAACACTAAACATCATGATTGTAGTTCCAACAAATTTCCATAGACACCACTAATTAAGAAACTATCTATAGATAGGAATAGAACCAAGCAATTTCTATTCCTCATAAAACAAGCAATTTCTATTCCTCACAAAACATGTCACGATGTAAACATATATGTTATACTTCCATATTAGGTCTTCCAAGAGTTGCGGATCAGACTTTTATTAGATATCATGCCAAACAATTTCTTCCCTTGTTGACGTCCTACTGTGACTAAGGCTTGTATTCTTTGGAAAATTTTGTGGACAATACATTATATATCAATTATTTATAGAATTGTAGTAGTTTATCAATCAATAAAATAATTTAAGTATTTATGAAATAAATATTACCTTATCAACTTCTAGGTAATCCAACTGAACATCTTTTACGTATTCGACTGCACATAATATTACGTAGTACCCACACTCCCATGTTGTTTCTTGTTTCTTGTACTAATTCATTTCAATTTAAATTAGTAAATAATTATCAACGTTGGAAAATTGGGTAGGTTTTATAATAAGTAAATTCAAACCTTGATTTTGAGTATGCGTAAGTTATTTTGAACATTAGGCCATCAAATGCACTCTTCAAAATATTAAAAAATGCTTCTGAAGGTTAGAAGTGCAATGGATCCATCCAATACACACATTTCTTGTCCAGAACAATCAATATAAAAGACCAATAATCCCTACACTGAAATTATTTTATTAATCAAATATTTTGTGATTCATACATTGAAATAATTTAATTATTAATTTTCATTGAGAAAACATCACCTCTGAATGTATGGTGAGATGAAGAATTTTATATTCTTCTGACCTATGCTTCTGCGTATGTATTCAATCCATTTTTGGTCTGATCACCCAATTCCTTGGGTCATTAACGAGCACAAATAGCCTACTCATCTATGTTCCCTTTGATTGGAAAATTAATACATGTACCATATACATTAAAATATAAAGATTACGTTTTAATGCACATGAAGTTCAATGTAGTTAAAGTATAAATAAGAAAACCAAAGCCATACTTACAATAGAAAGAGTGAAATGATTGTTTGGTTGACTTGGTCACACCGACTTAATTCTTCAAAATCACTCCGCAACGCAATAATGTTTTGGCGCCTACCAAACATGCATTCATTCCTTGAAAAGAAGTATGTTGAGTTATGCTTATGTCACGAGATCCAGTTGGATAATACGTGAACAAAAGGCGGTGACCCTCTTTCCACTTGTGTTCTTTTGCTTGGAAGCATGGAGATTTTGTGCATTTGTACAATTGCTTTCGTGGGTGTTTGGCGCATTTCTTTCAACTGAGTGTCCTTCTCTGGATTGACGTAAACTAGATGTCATGAACATAGGAGGAACATTCCTTAGATGGGTCCTACGTTATTGTAATCACCAAAAGGAATTGGCAAGTTGTATTGTGCACGAATGGTTTCTCCACCAAACCATTCCAATTCCATCCCCGATCGGTTTGGATTGATGATATCTCATCAATTCGTAATAAATACCATTGTCCACATGGAGAGCTATAGCCTTTTCACTAGCCTCTATAAAATGCTCGCACAACTGATTGCCCTATATAAAATATATAGTTCATACTTGATAACTTACCAAAAGCAAAATCAATTTTGATAAAATAAGGTCGAACCTTTTTCTTCGTGGTTTTTAATTTTTTTTGGCTTTATTACTCTATTATTGCTTATTTAAATGTCTTCCAAAGCGTGGTGACACACTCTCAAAGGAGGCTCCTAATGGCTAGTTGGATCCTCCGGATTTTTGGGTATAGGAAAACCTGTGTGCTTGATTAACTTTTGAATCAAAATTTCTTATTGTTCTAATCACTTGTCCCGTATGAAGGGCTATTTTTTAAAATATATTTATTCTTAATGGCTTAGCTCCACTGTAAGAACGCACAATCCGAAAAGGCTCTCTTTGGGTTAAGAATGCATCCACCCCTCTTGCACGTCCAGGGTGTTCGGATTCACTCATTGCCTCAAATAATATGTTGTGCTTAATGGATAGTATGAATTCACCCTTGACATGATCTTGGTTTAATTTCTCCTACGAATTTAAATGAACAATCAAAATTGATAAAAAAAATAAAATAATTTCTCAATAACTAAATTGTAGTTCGTAAAATTCTTACCACTTTCTCCACAAGTCGAATTACCATTTCTGTGACATACTAAACTTTTTTGTTTTGTTAAGCCATAAGGAATAAATCACACCATTAAGTTCCATCCACATCGATTGGTAAAACAAATGCACATGCCTCTTCCTCATACATTCCCTTCTCGATGGCTGAAAGTACATCTCTTTCAAATTATTCATTTACTAACTCGAGCGGGGCCAATGCATATCCCCCACGGCTCTTCTTATACAGAGTTATGTTCAATGATGAAATACACTTTTTCTCATCCCTAGTCCCTAACCTAAAAAAATCTAGTCATGAGAATTGAAAATTTTATAAACAATAAACTTATATCTAATTTTGTAAAACTCACATTTTTATCATTCTCTAACGCTCTTGCATTTTGTATCTCCCAACTCTTCGGTTGAATGTGTGTGTAAATTAGCCATGGTCGATCACCTTTCCTATATGCAAAGATGTAATCCCTTGATAGTGTGTACTTGTTTTCTCATCAGCTTTTGGATAACATATTCATGGTCCTCTTTTTCAAGTCATCCATGTTCAGGGCATTGAATTCAAAGGGTCTCTAATGAGACATAAATGAAATATAAAACAAAATAATGTGATTAAATAATGTCTAAGAAATATTGGTCAACAAATATAAAATGAAATTAATTTATTGAAAACCAATCTTGATCAATATTATCTAGGTTGTTACCTTGCACTCCAACTATGAATAGTAGAGAGTAGCCCATTAAAGGCGGCAATAGAAGTTGGTTCTAGGAGAAAATGCATAATCACCTTGGTGAAGTGGTTTCGAACTTGGAACCCCTATTTGTGACAAGATAAAAGCAATCAAAGGCAATTAAAACATCAATTAAGTGGATTTTCATATAATCAGATTTAATTAGCATTAATTAAAAGGCAGTTAACAATATAACCACCTTTAGTTAACTTTAACTGCCTTTGATTATTTATTGTTCCGAGTTCAGAACTGAGAGCCAATATTATTTACGAGTCTATAACATCTTACTTTTATCGTTTGCTAAAGGACGACAATCCTTCCAAATTCTAAAATGTTATCGGACCCCTGTTCCAAACCCAAAAATGTGTTAATTAGGGGAGTATTAATTATGGTAGTGGGTTCTGAGTTCGTAACCCACTTTGTATATAAAAAAATCGGCACTCAATTCTTTTAATTCTCACAAATTCAATTTGAAGGGTTTTCTCCCATTTCTATTCCACTAGGGAAGAAGAAAATTTGATACATTAAGGTGCATCATTTTCCATTGGAGAAGGTAAATTGTAAAAAAAACTTATTGCTTGAAATTATCTTGAAATTTGGTTTTCATATATATAAATGTTAAATTTTGGTTTGTAGATAGGTTAATTAGTGGTGTCTTATGATTATTATTGGGTTACTACTAATGGGTTTCATTGTAATTGACTTGCCCGAATGATTGTATGTTGTACCAGGGGAAATACTATGAAAATCGAGAAACATGTCAAGTATGCGGTGAGTCTCGATACAAGTGAAAGGGTTGCAATTTTGGTGGGAGCAGAAGTGGTAACTAAATCAAAGAAAAATATAGTGGAAAAAGTGATGTGGTACCTCCCTATTGTTCCCCGTAAGCATAAGTTATTTAAGGAAGATATAAATTTTTGTGCTGGCATGTGGAGAGGGATGTAGCAGTGGATGAAGTGATTAGACATATGTCGGATGGTGAGCAGTGGAAAAATTTGATGCTCTGTACCCCGAGTTTGGCTCTAAACCCTGGTATTTGAGGTTAAGCCTATATACTGATGAAATGAATCCATTTGTTAATATGAGTAATACACATCGTTTTTGGCCTATTTTGATGATTATCTACAACTTTCCATCATGGTTGAAAATGAAACATAAGTATATTTTTCTATCTTTGATGATTTACAGTCCTAAGCAATCAGGTAATGACATAGATGGGTTTCTTGCTCCTAATTTTGAGGATTTGTTGACTCTATTTAATGAGGGTGGTAAAATTTATGATGGAAGTGTTGAAGATTTCTTTACATTGAAAGCAATTTTATCTTGGTTACTCATCGAAAGGTCACTTTGCTTGTCCAGTGCATGAGAAGGATACTTATTTTTAGCAATTGAAGTATGGTTGTAAAACTATATATCAAGGTCATCGCAGGTTTCTTCTGGAGGAACATCCATGCAATTGGTGAAAAAACAATTCAATAGGGAAGCTAGAGAAACACCTGTTGTGCAAGCAGGCACTCGGATATTCAAAATAGAGAATAATTTTCCCAATGACTTCAGGAAGAAGAAACGTAAAGTCCCCGTGGATGGGAGTTGGAAAAAATGCTCCATTGTTTTTTCTTCAATTTTCCTATTATGATTATTTGGATGTCACAGATTAACTTGATGTGATGCACCTTGAGAAGAATGTGTGTGATTCTTTGTTCGGGACGTTGTTGAATACCCCTGGAAAAATAAAGGATGGGATTCAGGATCAGTTATATTTGGTTGAGATAGGAATTAAGAAGAACTTAGGGGCGATGAGTTCTGTTGAAAATTGTTACTTTCCCCCTACTTGCTATTTTATGTCTCAAGTGGAGAAGAATTCGTTCCGTGAGACACTAAGTAGTGTTATGGTCCCAACATCATATTTGTCCAACATCAGTACATGTGTGTCACTCGAGGAGTTTAAGTTAGTTTGGTTAAGTCTCATGATTGTCACAATCTAATGAAGGAATTGAATGTTATTTCTATTCGCTCATCATTTCCATCCCATGTAAGATTGTGCGTTACGAACCTATGTTTGTTTTTCAACTCCATAAGTTGCAAAAATATAAGTTTATCAAAGTTGGACCGATTGCAATCAATGATTGTGGAAGCTTTTTTTCCGTATGGAAGTATATTTTACCCCTCAATTTTTGACATCATGGTCCACTTGTGTGTTCCTCTCTCGATGGAGATAAAGGTTTGTAGTTCTGTGTTTTTGAGGTGGATGTATCTGTTCGAAAGGTATATGAAAATATGTAAGCATGTTGCAAAGAATTGATACAGGCCTAATGCAAGTATTGTACAAAGGTATGTGGCAGATGAGATCATGGAGTTTTGTAATGATTATTTTAAGGATGTCGATTCGATCGGGTTCCAAATCATAGACACGAGGGATGGTTGAAAGGTCATGAGCTTAGGTAGGGAAAAAATTTCATCCGGGGCTCAGAAGAATTATGTACTGCTCACTTCAATAAAGCTGAGGTCCTACAACTACACAGTGGTACTTTTGCATCATTGTTGTGTGATCACGTAGATGTGGGTGATCATCCAATGTAACTTAAAAGGTTCACTCATAGAACACTTGGTACTATACTTTCTTATGGAAGCTACTACATCAATGATTTTACATTTGTCACTAAACCAGTGGATGATAAGGGTGTGTCTCAGAATAGTGGAGTGTGTCACGTGTCGCTAATGGAAGTAAAAACCATCCTATTTACACTCACCCGTGTTACTTTGGAATATTTATAGATATATGGGAGCTTGAATATGTGAATATGAGAGTTGCAATTTTTAAATGCTAGTGAGTGGATTATAACAATGGACAGCGGACTGGGGATTTTAGTTTTACCCTTGTCGACATGAGTCGGGTTGGTTAGCGGGAGGATCCTTTTATATTGGCCTCCCAAGCGCACAAGGTTTTTTAAGTAAGGGATCCTTCCGATCCTAGGTGGGAGATTTTTGTGGAAGGAAATTGCATGCACTTTTGTTGAAGAATACAAAGTCGAAGAAATTCTTGGTTTCAGTCATAAGATAATTGTCATTGGATTCGATGATGCTATCTTGCTTGAGGGGGAAGATCGTTCTTTGAACTGCTCAGCTGCAGCAATGATCATGATGAGGGATTGTGGGTGGATGCTCGTGGTAAGGTAAGTCGTAAAAGGAGAAAAGCCAAAAAGGTTACCAAGAAAATAAAATAAAAGAAGTAGTGTCATCGTTTGTAATAGTTTTTGTTTTGTCGATTAAGTGCTACAATTTTTTTTTCGAAGCCTAGTTTATGATCTTACTACTAATTTTTCTTAAAGAGTAACAAAAGCTCTCGGTTCAACTCATTATCCACACACCGATCAAATGAAATAGAATTCATAGAAATTAATAAATCATTCTACACATCATTCAAACTAGTCAATAAAAAGTCAAAAGAAACCAATGTTTAAAATATATGTCAAGATATTGAAATCATCTTAATCCAGGAAATTAACAATAAAATCCAAAAAATATAAAAGCAGGCAAAGCAATATCTATGGGGGTTCATTTTCCTACCTTCTATTATGAAATAAAACAACCTATAGCTGGAATATATAGGCTCGGTTATGTGTCTAGAGGTCGGAACTAAGCTTCTAGCAATAATTTCATAAGACAAAAAGTCTATCGCTTACCCAAATCCACCGCATCACGTTTGAAATACCTAACACTATATTGGATAGGGTCAACATACGGGTAATCGATAAATAGGGGAAATTTGTCCCTATGTTAAACATCTTCCAATGGACCCTTGATGTCTTCCAGATATATGCTTTCCTGGTTCCTATATAGGCAATCTAGGGCATTATACAAAATCTATTGGTAAACAGCAATATCAACCCCCCAACCCTAGCGGAATATTCACCATTCTCAACCTCATGGAGATTTCTATAGAATTGACAACACAAATTAAAATGCGATGCTTCATTACACAAGATCAAACTTTCCACATATTGGTCTCTAAATTTTTCTATGTGATCGGATAATCCTATTCTCAAGTATTCATTGAAATAAAGAATATAGCAATCAATTAATTTCCCTTTCGCACGTAATTTATTATAACTAGCTTTTGCGGACAATGATACAAACTTGAGTATATCATACCCGAGGTTATTTCTGATTGATCTTGATAGTGGGATGCGTATTTAACCACCTCTTTCCATTGTTAATCCTAGCCCTTTCTACTCGCTTGCAGTAAATAGCCGTTCGAAGTTCTCCAATTCAAAATTTCTCTCTAGGGTTGGAGAGTGTTTTTTTAATAAGAATAGATGATCTAATTTGGGTGTTTTTTATATACAAAGAACATTATCGGGTCCTTTAATATGAAGAGTCGATCGATGGCTTTCGAGTTCGTAAGAATAAATTGGTCCTTCATAAATTGAAGATGAGGAAATTACGTCTTCAAAAATAGTAAAATCAAGAAATAAGTTGCATTTTTTGTCGACCCGACAAGGGCTGAATTTGGGTGCCAAATCCAGAACCTATGTTTCCGAACTGAAAGATAGTTCGGCCTAAGAGGTCAACATGGCATGATTCAATTATAAACTCGGAATTGAATCCTCCCTATTTTTACATAGAGCCGACTCGGTTCCGAGCTCAAAAACTCATCGGCTTTAATGGTAAATTTTGAATAAATAGATTGTTTGCTACACCATATTAAAACAATAAAGTTCTAGCCATCACCATTGAAAACAAAAAACATAAAACAACAAACTGTTGGGAGTTGATTAAATCTAATTTAGCGGAATATCAATAACCACATTCAAGATCTCATGCATGTATTTAATTCGAATCTATATAAGAGTTTAGATTAACTTTGAAGCGTGCTTTACCGTCGAATTTGTTCAACCACGGAGACGAGAATCCCAGATGTGATTCCTCTATACGTATC
>JAULKK010291209.1:0-13356 GCA_032355705.1 Rubia peregrina
TTTTCTAAACATCAAATTTTAATGCACCATTATTATACATAAATAAAGTTATCGTTGGTCAAATATGGTATAAGAAAGTTGACCAAAAAGTGTGCAGCTTGAACTGGGACGGAGGGAGTACTAGATTGTATAAATTTATTAAGATGCACAAAATTGTCATTCTAAACGTAATCAAACCAAATAAATCAATTTCAAAACTAATGAATTTTAAAAATCAGTTAGGTTTTCCGCTATCTTTTACATTAGTTAATGGTTCTACCATAGTTATGTTAACAAGTTGATTAATTGCCAAGTTGGAGTTTTACATTCCCGTGAACAATGTTTACACTTAAAGGTCTGGCATAAAACATGGTTCCTCATTTTAATTTATTTAGTACGTTTGATAAACACTCTAGATGAGAATTATATGACATGTTCGTGGGCATAGAAAACATGTTACAAAATTTAAATGAACTTTGTATTTATATAGGAGATTTCAATGTTCAAAATCACTCTAAATGCAAAGGAAAATCATTTCCAGATGTTAATAGCGGGGTTAATTTGGAGTCTTTTTTAGATCAAAACATTCACAATGAAATTAACAGTGTTGGTAATATGTATGCATGAAAAAATGGGAGATGAAAATAAGATAAGGTCCCCAAAAGACTATATTGAACATTGGGAAACAATAATGGTTTAATGATTGCATATATGCAATTGTGCAAGTATTTGGAAGAAACACCTCATGCTACCTTTTTGGTTAAAACAAATTGAAAAGAACCTTTATAGCAGCAACATTTGTATATATTTTTCATGAAACTAACCAGAGGAAAAATGAAATCAAAAAGTTTTTGGAAACGTTTTTCAAGATGTAAAGAGGGTGGGAGCTCACATAGCGGAAATTGAAATAGGTTGGATAGTTCAAATAACATAAAGATCAAATAAGTTTTGTAAAGCCGATGCAAAACTGAATAGATCGATGCCCGGCATAAGAAACACAATTATGAAAATAAAAATCAAGGCATAAATGGCTAAAAATAGGGATCCAACCATCGGCTGGGCCTGATTCTCAGTTCTAAATATTGGCACCCGTTATGAATACTTCAATGTAGGTGACCTATTTTGTTCAATTTCATCGATGAAATACTAAAGATAAGTTTAAAGGACTCGTTTGTGATTTCTAAAACACAACCAACTTGCCTCACGACAGCAGGTTTAATTTTCGGAACAACGTTTTCTATCTAGGATTCAAAACCAATTCATTTAGGATCCAAATGATAAATAACACCACAGACATGAAAATGGGAGGTTTATATTCAAGGGAAAGAAAAGGAATTTTGGTATGTCATGACTCCCTGTCTCTCATAAAGTATATATTGGATCAGATGGAGCGATATGCTCTTATTTAAGGTGGGGAAATCTGATTTGGGAAATAAAAAACACTGGAAATCATGATTATCCTTATGCTACCCTTAGGAACAATATCCCCCACAGTGGGAGGCTGAAAGCGGTTTGAATTGCTTCAAAATCAAAATTACATTCTTTAAAAATATATATTTGTTCCTTTTGTTTAATTATGGTTCATAAAATAAATTTTAAAAATTGAAATTAATTTCAAAAATGAGATTTCAAAAAACAAAATCCAATTCAATAACTATATGTGTATTATTAAATTTAACATTTAAATTTATTTTGTTAGGTAAATTTAATTTAATTAATTATTAAAGATAGAATTAATGAGTAGGATAGAGAGAATCAAGTGGGGTCCATGAAGTTGTTTCTAAGTGGTTTGAACCATTGTGGAGGCAAAAATGGAGTGGTTTAGTTGTGGCTTGAATTGCTGAGGTGGAGGAGAGAGATTGATTGTTTAATGAATTGAAACCACAAGAGTGGTTTGAGAGTGATTTTACCATTGTACATGGTATTAGTCCGAGAATGGACAGGGATTTAGAAGTTTCAAAACTGATCATTTCGGAGGGTTCACAACCATCTCAAAAGAGGCAGAAAAACACACAATGGTGGAATAGGGAAATGGAATATCCAATTTTCGGACTGCCAATCGGACATGGCACGGTAAACTGCTTAACTTTTGACAACACACACAGCCAATTCCTGCCGACGCATCAATTTTTGGAAATTAAGAAGGCTTATTTTCCTTGTATAGAGAAAAAATCCCCACAACATTTATTGATCAGATTGCAGAAGGATTGCATACTTACTGGTCAGACTGATGCACTCATACAGACACCATCTTTTAGGTTGCCTAGAAATACTTAATTTAAGTGTATGGCGCTTAGAACAATACCATCCCACTTAAAATATCTTTTTCATTTGGAAATTACTGAATACCGAATGCCTAGACTAATAGATCTCATGGAAATTGATCCAGCCAATTGAAAAGTTATATTATCAATAACATTACATATGCATGATTTCAGTGAGCCAAACATAGTAGCGGGGGCTCAATCTAATTATGGTTTTGGTCGGTGAGCTACATCTATAATCTAGTTTAATAATTATATTATTATTAACACTTTTTTTTTTTTGAAAACATGGATGTCTAGATTTCATTACAGTATATACCACAAATATGTTTGCACAATGTCAACTAAGGAACTTGGGTTACTTTGTTTTGTCAAAACTTAACTTTGTTCCTTCTATGTTATACTTTTTAAAAACTTTTTGTAGCACGTGCAGGAGTGCGATTAACGGCACCATTGCATGGTGTTTTCTGATTTCTACCTCGGAACCGCTGATCCGCCTCCCCCCGGCGTCGTCAACTAGGCATCAATTAACCCAAGGAGTAGCTTCACAAAGATAAAAATTTGTAATGTTGCTCCCGTTCCTACTACTATACTACCTATGTGGTAGATAGTTGCAAGACCGGGGTCATTCACAGAGATGTTAGGAATCTAAAAGTTAACTACACATAGCCACGATCGGGTCATCAATCCAAACACGTGCTAGGAATAGCTAGTATTTCTAAAATGGGATTTGGGGGGGGGGAGGGTTTACTAACAACTAGGAACATGTGAAATCACAAGAGGATAAACTATATAAACTAGCACTTGGGGAGTATTTGCGTAACATGATCGGTGTGGCGTTTCCATCCCCGATTCAATCACATACAAGATGTACACGCCTATTCTAGTGTTTATGACACGTGGTATGGTCGATGGTTAACACTTCCCCATACTTGTCATGTAGGGTGACCATGTAATCTTCCATCGACGCCGCCTCCGTAATTGAGGGAGTGCAACATTCCTGCTTGCTGTGCAGATCTAAATCTCCCCCATACGATTACGTCCCGGCCACTACACCACGAATGCTTCTCCCTAGGCCTACAAAGGTAAAAGGGGTGAAACACCTTATCGATGGCTCTAGGGTTTCTAACCCTAGTTTTCTACTAACGCTATCTCTATCCGAAACCCTTATCGCCAATTTTCCAGCTAACACTAGTGTATGGTCGATCGTAACGTTGACTCAATGACCCACATGCACATACCCATACGGTTCCAGACTATCGTTACCCCAAGCACATCTAGGTTTCCTTCCCCGGGGAATATCAATAAGTGCACCAACATGAAAGAAGTTTACGGTGTGTGCCAATCTTAGTGTGACAATCATGCAATTAATAAGAACAAGCCAATATAATAATCATAAACACACAGAAACAGGTAGCTCTACGGAATCTCACAAAAAACGCCAAATCATGAATATAAATACAAACCCCAGATTAATTAATTACTCACTAAGCATTGAACCCAAATATTACATTGGATTCATTGCCTTTAAGCAAAAGAAAAATAAAGAGAAGAAGAGAAAAGATTTTAGAAAGAAGGAAGAGTTTCTTTCTTTCTCTACCCTACTATTAACAGTCTAAAATGAGCATAAATTTCAACCCTAGTAGACATAGGTTGAAATATATAGTAGTAGGAAACTGAGCCTTGAAAAAGAACCAAAATAGGCCAAAAAATCTAGCAACCACAAACAGCACGGGGTGTGCAATCTGGCACAGGTCGTGCCAGCCGGATAGCCTCGTGCTGACATGGGTCATTTGCCCTGGCACCGACTGTGTAGCCTCGTTCTGACACGGGCCGATCAGTCTGGCACATCCTGTAGCCTAGTGCTGATGCAAGTTGGGTGGCTCGGCACGGGCCGTCGGCTGGGGCTCAGTTTTAAACTTCTGAATCATGGCGCGAGCTGTCGGCTGGAAGCATTTCTTGATAAGTTGGACGGTGCATACCATGTCGTCCTTCGCACCCCGTGGGATGGTCTTTGCATTTTTGGAGTTGAAATGACATGGATCGTGTGAAAGAGTGAGATCTGTGTCATACTTAGTCTCCCAGACGATTTTGGTGACACAGGCTAGCTGGTGCCAAACGGTCTGTTCCAAAAGGGTGTGGCATGACACGTGCTGGGATACACAGTCCGTGATAGGCACCTCTGACACAGGTCGTCCTAAAAGGGCTAGTCCATGTTGGAAGCCTACCTCATGCTGGCTGGGATCAACTGGTGCTGGCCGCTCGGTTAGTTGGCTGGTTCATGCCGCCTTCCATTTTTGACATTGTTGAACTCCGACTCTGCTTTTTCTGGCCACTTTCATCTACTACCACGCTTTTGGTCCGTGGCCTTCTGCCTACTACCATCCTTGCGAATGGCCTTCAAATATCTTCTACCATCCTTGCAAATGGTCTTAAAATATCTTCTACCACCCTCGCGGATGACATTCTACAAAATAATGCCGAAGTCCTCACGAACAACCTACTAATAAGCTCACAAAATAAGATATGGGTGCTCGTGAGGATAAAGTTTCTATTAGATTCAATTAAGTCTACAGAACTCAGAATTTAGATAAGAAAACCAACAACGGTCATCAAAACCCTTTGTAATGTAAACCTAACTAAAAGTAGTAATCAACAAAACAAAACATAATAAAAAAATGTGTCAAATGCATTGGTTAATGCATGTGATAAGTTGTACATCAATTCCCCACACTTAAACCTCTACTCGTCCTCGAGTAGACAAAAACGAGAAAGATCCAAGGGCAATGTAGTATGCAACGATAAGTTAACCAATACATTCAACTTATTCCTAGGCTACCCTAGTTCCTCCAAAGATTGTAGGAATCTCACAACTCTCACTCTCCCCGAAGATGCTAAAGTAACCTATCCACCAAAATTCAATAAAAAAAAAGGCAAAGTGCATATGTGATAAGTGTGAATACAAACCTACTTCGCAGAAAAAAAGCCGCCAATGACAATCCAAGAGATTTTCCATTTTGATTCCATTTTCTCTCTTTTTATCTCATTTTTCTTAGGAACCCTTATGTGGTTTCATCCTAGCATTCACACATGTTGAACTAACCACTCACATTTTTCCACACCGGTCTCTCATTTTTGCCAAGGTTTTTCAACCTAGACAGGCCTTGCCTCTCATTTTTGCCTAGGTATTTTGACCTAGCCGGGCTTTTCCTCTTGTTGCCTAAGTCATCCTTTCGATTTTTTACTTAGCCGGGTATATACTTTTTTAATCCTTTTTTTTCAAAAATTTTTGTTTGAACAAAATGCCCCCAAAAGTGGGTTTCATACTACATGAAGATAAGGAAAAAAATTACACCACCAAAATTCTCCCAAACAAAACTACAAACACACCCAAAAACAAAGTTTTGAAACAAACTAGTGGTAAGTTTCTCATGAAGGAAAAACTAAGAAAACAAGGGAAATAGTCATCCAACACAATCAATCAAGGCAGGAAAACAAAAGAGATGCCACCATAAAGGTGTTCCAACCCTCCCCCTCACACACACACACACACACACACTTAGTTCATGCATTGTCCCTGATGCATGCAACTAAGGTGAAAAGAAAAGTTGGAAAAATACCAAAGAGTCAACTCCATTTGTTAAGTTAAAATTTTTTGTAACAACAGTCCTCCTCCAAGCATGGTGCCTCATGTTGAAGGGGTCTGGCATGAGGCTGCCTCGTGCTAGGGGGTGTTAACATGAGGAGGCTGGCACAAGGCTGCCTCGGGTTTTAGGAGGCTAACACAAGGCTGACATGTCCTTCTCCTTCCAAAATTTGACACAAGGATTCCTACATCCAAAAACAAGAAAACTGACTGTTCCATACTGAAATTTGATGATTAACAATCCCAAAAACACCACCTAAAATAAAAAATAGTTCAATCATCATAAAATTATCAAAACCCACTAACACAAAATGAAAACATTGTTTCTTTATTGTTGTCCTCATGACTTATGTGTTATAGGAGAGTTCACACTTGGGTTTTTTCACTAAGGAGGGGATTGCCCTCCTTGTCTACTCCCAAATTCCCCATTCTAAATCAGGTTTTAACCTTTGCACATTGACTGACCACCTAATGTCATTCTCCTCATCCTTTACCTATATTGCTCCTTGATCATATTATATGGACCCCCCACCTTTACCGCACTTTACCTAGAAAAAGACATAGTCGAGATTGAAAGACAAGGACTTTTTGTCCCATCATGTCGTGCTTTCATATTTTTCCTTGTAAATTAATATGGTATCATAGGAGTCGTGCATAAATTATTCAAGTTCTTGTAGTTGTAACTTTATATGTTTCCAAGCTTCACTTAAGTTCATATTCAAGTGTTTAACATCCCAATTTGTTTGAACTCAAGTTCGACCGAGAGGTGGAATATCTTGTCAAAGAGGATCCAAAAAGATGAAATGCCTATGAGAGTTTTGTATGCGCTCCGGTAGGCTAAAGGGTATCATACAATCGAGCACTCCAATCCTTTCTACATGGGTTTACCATCTTTTCAAGGATGGTCATGATTTCCCAATTTTATATTTCTGCTTGGCCATTTGTGGTAGGCGGTGGATGTCTTATGGGTCACTATGTATTGTTTAAGCAAGGATTCAATGACTTTGTTAAAAAAATGAGTACTTATATCAATAACTAGGGTTTGAGGTACAACGAACCGTGATAAAATGTTGGATTTGATTAAACTCATTGCTGTTGTTACGTCATTTTTCTTTGTCGTTTTGGCATGGACCCATTTGGACATATAATCCACCACTACTACGATATAACAATTACCACTGGACTCGGGAAAAGAACCAATGAAATCCATTCCCCACACATAAAAAAATCTCAACTGACATTGAGAGAACTTGGGCCATCTCATTTTCTAATGAGATATTGCCCATTTTACGGCACCGATCACAAGCTAGAATGAAAATCTCTAAAATCTTGCAACATGTTGGGGCAATAAAGGCCACATTCTGTTACTCTCTTAGCGGTCCTCTTATACCCGAAATGTCCACCTACATTGGAGGAATGACAAAGTCTAAGGATTGGTCCTACCTCATCTTCGGAAACACACCTCCTAATCTCTTGTCGGAGCAATGTTTCCACAAGTAAGGATCATCCCAAAAATACTCTTTCGCCTCATTTACCAACCTATCCTTTCTTGTTTAATCAAAGGAGCGGGGAAACTCCCCTGTGGCAAGGTAGTTCACTATGTCGGCATACCAAGGTTGGCCAGTTGTCCCCTTGAAAAATTATTCGTCGAGAAATTCTTCCCGAATAGGTTCCAACTTAGGTTTCTCCTTGGTGGGATCTAGGCTCTCAATGGTTGTCAATCTACTAAAATGGCCGGCCACTACATTTTCATTACTCTTCTTATCTCTCACTTCAAGGTCAAACTCACTCAAAAGAAGTATCCACCTAGTGAGCCTAAGTTTCACTTCCTTCTTAATCACCAAGTGGCGAAGAGCCGCATGATCCATGTAAACTATGACCTTAGTACCCAAAAAATATTTCTTGAACTTCTCAAGGGAAAATACTACATCCAATAACTCTTTCTCCGTGGTGGAGTAATTTTGATGTGCATCATTAAGAGTTACATAAGCGTAGTATATAACATGTGGTACCCTCCCAATTCTTTGGCGTAATACCGCACCTATAGCACAGTCACATGCATCACACAATATTTCAAAAGGAAGAGACCAATTTGGAGGTTGGATGATAGGAGCGGTCACAAGAATTTCTTTCAAGGTATCAAAGGCTCTCTTAACCTCAATATCAATAATGAATTCAACATCCTTTTGTAACAATTTGCATAAGGGGGAGGAAAACTTAGAGAAATCCTTAATAAAATGCTGGTAAATTCCAACGTGACCTAAGAATGACCTAATATCTCTAACACTAGTGGAGTAGGGGTTTTGATTGTGTCCACTTTAGCCTTATCCACTTCTATCCCGTGAACCGACACTACATAACCTAAAATAATACCCATTTCCACCATAAATTGGCATTTCTTGGAGTTTAAAACAAGTTTGCTTTCAGTATACCTCTCTAGCACGAGTGCTAGATGGTGTAAGAAAGAGTCAAAGGAATCCCGATGAATGGTGAAATCATCAATAAAGACTTCAATAAATGTTTGATAAACTTCGACAATATGCTACCTATGCATTTCTGAAAGATACTCGAAACATTGCAAAGACTGAAAGGCATGCGCGTAAAGACAAAAGTGTCGAAGGGGCATGCGAAGGTCATTTTCTATTGGTCCTTAGGATCGATGACTATTAGGAAATATCCTGAATAGCCATTGAGGAAGAATAGTGGAAGTGTTTGGCTAATCCCTCAAACATTTGGTTGATGAAAGGTAAGGGAAAATGATTCTTGCGAGTTATCACATTTAAGCGGTGATAATCAATACAAACTCACCACCCATTTTGATTATGAGTAGGAACCAAATCCCCATCCTTGTTCTCTACCACGGTCACCCCACTCTTTTTTAGCACCACTAGAATGGGACTTGCCCATTTACTATCAAAGATATGATATATCATCCCTACCTTAAGTAGCTTAAGGACTTCACCATTAACTACTTCCATCATTGGCAGGTTTAACCACCTTTGAGGTTGGCGTACATGGTGTACACCCTCCTCTAATAATATACGGTGCATACAAGTTGAGGGACTTATTCCTTTGATATCGGCTAAAGTCCAACCTATGGGTCCCTTAAATTTTCTAAGTACCTTAATCAACCTATCCTCTGGGTCACTAGTGAACCTATTAGAAATAATCACCTGTAATGTCTCACCCTAGCCTAAAAAAGCAAACTTCAAGTCTTCGGGCAAGGGCTTACGTTTGACTACGGGTGGTTTCTCTATTGAAGGCTTGGTCTTTGGTATCACTAATTTATCTAGGATCTTGGGCAGAGCCTCTATGTGGGTATCAATTTGGGGATCAACCTTCCCCACATTCTCCACTAAAATGGAATTCCTAGAATCAAAGTGAACATCAGTCAAAGGATTATTCTCAAAGGCCACATTCATAAAAATATCAAAAGCCTCTTGCACAATAGCATCAAGATCATCAATCAAAATAGGAGGGGACTTATCAATAATGAAATTTACACTCTCATACATGTTAAATTCCACAATGCATTTACCCCACTTTAAGGTTAACTTGACAGCATGCACATCAACTTTAGCCTTAGCGGTTTTCAAGAAAGGTCTCTCTAACAATATAGAAGGTGCCTCCTTTTCATTTTCCATATCTAAGACATAAAAATCAGTCGAGAATTTTATTCCATTCACATGAACCATCACACCCTCCATAATACCTCTTGGGTATATGGTGGAGATATTGGCCAAATGGACTACCACCCCGGTGGCATGTATTTAGGAAAGTTTGATGATCTGTATAGAGAGTAAGGTATAACATTAATGGATGCCCCTAAATCCACCATAGCATCTTTAATCAAAGTCTCTTGAATTGTGTAAGGAATAAAAAACATGCCAAGATCTTTAAAATTAGGGGGAAGATTAATTTGCACGAGAGAGAGGAGGTGATTATTATTTTGATCTACCAATATATTCCTAAATTCATGTCTTGAATAACATTTTTAAAAACAATTTTTCACATTCAGGCATAAAAGTGACAATGTCAAGAATAGAAGTGCTAACCTCACAATGGTTGAGGATCTCGAATGACTCCCTGTTGTGCTTCTTGCCTTGCTCATTCCTCAACTCATCCAAAAGAGAGGGTGGTGGAGCTTCCTCACCCAACAGCTTCTGTATCCCTACTAGTTGGCTCACCATCCCTAATAACTCACTTACTTGCCCCCCAATTTTCTCAACACTCAAAGAGAGTTGAATTCCAAAATCTCGGATGCAGCCTAATACTTGGTTTTGGATCGAGTGAGTCACTAGGCTAACCAAAATTGGTCAAAGTCTCAAGTATTTCTTCACATGAAGATTTGGAGGTGTATCCCATAACTGATCCGGGTGAGTCAAGATATGGTTGCCATACTCGTTCTCGTTGGAATTGTAATACACCAAGTTCCATCTCTCTCCCATAATCACTTAACCAAGAACAAGACTCTGAAGGGTGATCGTAATGACACAACCTACAAAGTCTCATGTGTTGAATACTTTCTCCCCACATATTATTATTTTTGTTTTTCAATAAAAACAAAAACAAAGAAAACACACAAAGTTCAGAATCATAGTGCAAGGTTCCTCAATTTGCACTAAGGACTCAAGAAATACCTAATCCGGAAAGTAACAAGCAAAAGAGCAATACTAACTACTCAACTAACAAGCTATACAAGTTAACGACTAGATCTTTGGACTAACATCACCAACAGCGCCGCGGAAATTTGATCCGCCTGCCTCCAGGGTTGCAACTAGGCATCAATTAACCCAACGAGTGGCTTCAAAAAGATAGAAATTTGTAATGTTGCTCCTGTTCTTACTACTATACTACCTATGGGGAAGATAATGGCAAGACTGGGGTCATCCACAAAGATGTTAGAAATCTAAAAGTTAACTACACATAGCCTCGATCGGTTGGTCAATCCGACCATATTCTAGGAATAACTTGTATTGTTAAAACATGAAATGAGGGGGAGGGGGTTACTTACAACTACGAACATGTGAAATCATAAGAGAATAAACTAGCACTTGGGGAGTATTTGCATAACCAGATCGGTGTGCATTTCGATCCTCGATTCAATCACATAGAAGATGTACAAGCCTATTCTAGTTTTTTATGACATGTGGTGTGGTCGATGGTTAACACTGCCCCATACTTGTCACGTATGGTGCGCATGTAATCTTCCATTGGTACTGCCTCCATAATTAGGGAAGTGCAACAATGGCCCTGCCTGTTGTGCAAATCTGAATCTTTCTCATTCGATTACATACCGGGAACTACACCATAAATTCTTCTCCTTAGGCCCACGAAGGCAAAGGGGATGAATCACCTTATCGATGGCTCTAGGGTTGCTAACCTTGGTTTGCTACTAATGCTATCTATATCCGTAACCCTTTTGGCCAATTTTCTGATTAAGACTAGTGTATGGTGGATTGTATTGTTGACTTGATAACCCACATACACACACTTATATGGTCTCAGACTATCTTTACCCCAAGCACATCTAGGTTTTCTTCCCCGGGGGATATCAATAAGTGCGCCAACATGAAAGTAGACTATAGTGTGTGTTGTGTACCATTATGCATGCGTTAGCAGATACATTTAACACATATATTATCATCTTTTGTTTGGTTGATTGCTAGTTTTAGTTATGTTTGCACGACAAAGAGTTTAGACATTCATTATTGGTTTTCTTGTTTAAATCCCACATTTTGTAGATTTAATTGAATCTAATGGGCACTTTGTATTTACGGGCACATAGATCTTCCTCTTTAATCTCATTAGTAGGTTGCTTGTGAATACTTTTTCATTTTCTCTTGTAGAAGGCATTCGCGAGGATGGTAGTAGATATTTGAAGGCCATTCGCAGAGATGGTAGAAGATATCGAAGGTCATTCACAAGGATGGTAGTAACAAGTCGGATTGAGAAAAAATCCGTTGAGGCCATCTCTTAATTGGCTAAGAAACAAGATGCTTTCGCAGAGCGTACATGGTGTGAGATTAAATATCTTAGGACTAGGGTTTTTCCAAGAATAAAAAATCTTTAAATCCAAGTTGGGTAAATCTCCACCTCGGTGATCCAACTTGAGGCCAAAGAGTGCGGAAAGCTTCCTTCCTAACTGAAGATCAATTTGAGGAATGTGAGCGGTTTGGAGCTAAGGGGTAGGAAAAAAGTGTGTGAGCTCGAGAAGGAAATCTTGTAAGAAGACGACTTGGTTGTGGAGAGAAAAAAAACCAACTTGGAGGAGCATGAATTGGTTGTAGAGGAGGATCCCATAAAGGAGCTTCCTAGACCCTAGGTGAATGTGAATCTCCCACCGCCTTTCCCTAGTGCACTTAGGGGAAGGCCGAATGTGCCAACCACAGATGAGAACATTTGGAAAATCTTCGAGAAGGTTGAGGTTAACGTTCCACTTTTGGACTTGATTGAGCATGTGGCTTCTTATGCTAATTTCTTGAAAGTTGCATGCACTAAAAATAGAAACAAACCAACTAGGAAGTTAGGAAATGTGAAAATAAGGGGAGTGGCTACTATTAATCATAGGAACTTGCCTACGAAATGTGATGACCCCGACATGTTTTCAATTCCTAACTTCTTAGATGGTAAATTCATGAAAAATGCTTTGATTGATCTAGGATTATCTATCAATGTTATCCCTTCTTGCCTTTATGAAAACCTAAACAAAGGTGAATTTAAGGAAACTAGGGTAATTGTCCAATTAGCCTATCACTCCTAAGTTAGCCCTCAAGGTTTAGGTAAGGATGTAATTCTTAGGGTAGAATATTTAGTGTTCCGGGTGGATTTCTATGTTCTTGACGTAGCTCACGGCGGTGGTGCACCATCAATTTTATTGGGGAGACATTTTCTTAAAATGTCAAGGACTAATATAAATGTTTATTTGGGAACACTAACCCTAGCAGATGACATTGATAAGGTGGGGTTTGATATTTTATAAATCTAAGCATGATTTACCTAATTATTCTCTTGTGTGCAAAGACATAACCTTGTGAGAAGAACTTGATCAATGTGAGAACTCTTGCATGATTGAAGATGTTAAATGCGTAAATGAAATTCGTGATGATGAGGAGGTGTTGCCCAATATATATAGAAACTTTGCATGCTCTATCTTGTATGAATGAACTTTGTGATGATATCATTGTTGATAAACATGTTTCTTCTAGTGTGATTAAAGATGCTTTACTTCTGATATCTCACACTAACGTGCAGCGGAGAAAGAAATGGGTTAAGGAATGAGAAACTCCAAAATCCCTTCCTACTCCCAAAATAAAAAAAAATGCATCTACGATTGAGAAAGATGGACATGTTTGGGTTGTTTCTCCCAAGGTGAAGGTTTTTTTTAATTAAAGACCACCAATGGTGGGGGAAATATATTGGCTTCCCTGACCATATCAAAATAGTAACGATTACATAATGTTGGAC
>JAULKK010291219.1:0-13356 GCA_032355705.1 Rubia peregrina
TAGGAATTCAAGGTAAAATAGAGTATCCAAAGCATAAAAGTCTACCAAAATGAGTACAAAAGATCCCAAAATAACTACATAAAATGGACACACCAGTTTGTTCATATTTAATTTTAATTTCTAATATTAAAATTATTCCCACCCAAAATTAAATTAATCAGAAATTGGCCAACTGAGCCCATCCCAACCAAGTTCAGATTTTAAAAAAAATATAAATCAATTTTAAAATCAATTTTAATTTATTTTATTTCAAAAAAATAATTTTAGACTAACCTGGCCCGGTTCAACCAAGACCAAACCAGAAAACCTCGCCAGGTCAGAACCGGCCGGGTCAGACTGAGCTGGGACGCAAGTGGCCCAGCGCCTAACACTTGAAAAACTTGAGCAACAGTGTCTATAGAAGTTGGCCCAGACATTTGAATTAAATCGTATTATAGTTATAGCCTAGCCAGTATCAACTTGAGCTACGATTTACTGTTGCCCTAGCGCCCAACGACACTATTGTAAATCCGGCCATGAACATTATTGATTTATTTTTGAATTTTTTAGAGTGGGTTTAAATCAAATTAAATCATCAAATAATTAATTTTACTAAAACATGTAAATAAATCTAAACAAAAAATTATGTAATTTCCATCTACGTAATTTTAGATCAAACTAAACTATGCAAGAGGCTCTGATACTACTGTTTGGAATTGATTAAATATAATTTAGTGGAAAATTAATTATCTAATCCTGGATTTCATGCATGTATTTATTTTGAATCTATCTAAGAGTTTAGATTACCTTTGAAACGTGCTTTACCGTCAAATTTGATTAATCACGGAGGCGAGAATCCCATATATGATTCCTCTATACATATCCACACAACATAATCAGATCGCCTACTCTGCCGTCAACTTAGAACTTTGATCAGCAAGCAAAACCCCAATCTTTCTTCTTCTCTTTATGATTAGATTTGTTTTTTGAGAATGACTGGATTAGTTTCTAGTTTCTGCTGTCTGGAACGGCCAGTGTTCTAATATTCTGATTCTAAACATTTATGTAAAAATATCTATTTATATAGAATGGTCATTAATCAAAGAAACTCTAATCCAACTTAATCTGGGCCTAGCCCAATTAGACTTAATGAGTTCTAAACTTAATTCTCATATAAATACTATCTGGGTTCCTAGCCCAATAGTCATTTCTTTTATCCAATTTCATGCCTTGTGTGTGACCCTATATGTTCAGTAATAATAAGCTGCAAGCCCAATATAATTGATGCAAACTGATCAAAAGCGGTTTCCAGTTAAACATTCCGATCACTCAAAATAACTGAATAAATTGTCTCCATAATTAATCCTCCAATTATATTTGGAAAATGTACATTAACTGAAGGACACTATTCCAATAATTGCAATTTTCAAGGACAAATAGTGTTCAACAACAAAATGGGCTTCTTATTATGTGTTTCATTGTACCCCAAATCCAAATAAAGTGTTACACATGAAAACAACAAATGGTTATTTCTCTACAAAACCATGCTTCTAAGCAAGAACCAATGGCCACATTAATATTATACTATGATTATTGTAGTGTTATGTGGTTTCTTCCAACCAATATTGTGGATTACATAATCCACAAGTTAAATTTTTCTAAGTTTTATCCCAAACTTATTTGCAAATGAATCTACTCAATTAACTTGGTCTCTTTATTTTTGTTGGTTATAATCATGAATATCTTATCACTACAAGGAAAATGTTTACACATACTTCCAAAACAAAAACTTTTCCTAACCGTTTGGTAAAATTAACATAAAAAGTGGGTACTATTTAGTATAGTTTTCAAATATATTCGTTCTTATGATTTGTATTGCATGTCTTTAAGATTGAACATGAATGTGATAAACGTGCATAGTGCATGAAAAATATCTTAGCAAAAATGGGGATTCACTCTTCGGAATATGGATAAAATAGGGGGTGACTTATTACATTTCATGGCATCCGATAATTAAAATTTCCAAGCACTATATATATACCAACATAACCCTACCTACTTGGCATAAGTGCCAATATAACCCTCAGATAATTTTTAGTGCAAATATAACCCTAACTAGTTAATGTAAGTGCAAATATAACCCTCAGACCCCATTTTTGACATTGACTGTATGTAAAATATCCAAAATACCCTTAGTGTTAAATATGAATTTTGAGTTCACCGGACCACTGCCGGCAGCCGACAGACCACCGCCCACCTTCGGACCATCGTTGGACCACCTCCGGCCACCACCGAACCACCGTCGGCCCCACCGGACTACCGCCCGCCACCTGACCATCTCCGCCCGCTAACGGGCTACCACCGGCCACCGCCGGGCCACTGATAGGGTTATATTAGCACATTTTTAAAACTTATAGGGTTATATCAGCACATTCTTAAAACTTATATGGTTATATCAGCACATTCTTAAAATGGTAAAATTGATTTTTCCATCGAATCCGGCCTTCAAATGTCGGAAAAGGTTATATTGGCACTTACATCAACTAGGTAGGGTTATATCCGCACTTTCAGATATCAAAAGGTTATGTTGGCATTTATGTCAACTGGGTAGGGTTATAAAAGCATTTTTCTCTATATACATATTATTGGTGGGAAATATGTAGAGTTCAATGGTTTCAAACTCTCTGTGCATGATGAGTGCATAGGAATTTTGTCTAAGAACCTCAAGAATATGGACAAAAATAAATCCAATCCCTTTTCCTTAACTTTAAGACAAAATCTAATCATAGGATGTCCGCTTCGAGGAAGTTACAATAAAAACCAAAGTCTGGAAAACAATGTGAACCATCTACTTTAAGTAGCAGAATGAGTTGTCTGCAAACAAAGTGAACCATCTAGTGTCATAGTGACAGATACACCATATTCAGAATTGTTATACGGCACAATTCATTGTCCTAATATATATCCTTAATGAATTAATAGTTTTTAAAAATAAATTCTATAGTTATCAAACTCCACATGTTCCTTTTTTCCCATAAAACTACTTTAATATGCAGGGAATCAGAGAAAGAAATAACTTATTTCATATTATAATTTATTTTTCAATATTCAACATTTTGTCAATGTTGTTTCATAATTAGGAGTCTAGTTAACATGCGATTTTTGCAAGCAAATTCATGGGACCTGCGAGCAGTGTTGTAAGTGTTCCACTTCCTATCATGCCATGTGTGCTTTGCACGCTGGATATCTCATGGAACAACACTATCAAAGAGAGAAAGTGTTTAGACAACAAAAGGGATACCTTATTGTGCTTTTCATAGTGCCCCAAATCCAAATAATGTGTTACATGTGAAAACTCTGAATGGTGATTCGTCCAAAAGAACCATGCTTCTAAGCCAGTTGAAATTTCAACGGTCACGGGGTTCTAGGTTTGTATCATAAGAAAGACAGAACGCTCTGACAACTTGGATAATGACGTTAATGAAGCTGATCCACTCTCTGCTGCTAGATGGAGTATTTTAAAAAGATCTAGCAATAAGAAGGTTATGCGTGAACCTGTGTTTCACCAAGTGATGGGAATACATCATCACTTATTAAATGAGATAGATTGTTTAACTTATTTGAAGGTTATCGAAAATTTAACCTTTTTTTCTTTCAAAGAAACAATGAAACATTTAAGAAGGATTGAGAAGAACAGAATCTGCTTTGGTAAATCTAGAGTACATGGATGGCCTCTTTGCACGAAGAAGTATTTAAGAGGGTTAAATGGTTATCGAGTGTCATGGTGAATACGTCAGACGTAGTGTTGCACATCTAAGGGAGGCACACTATGGTTGTGAGGGAAAAATATTATTATCTTTTCAAGACCAGTGATAAAAGTCACCATCAAACCATTCAATATAGTTAACCTAGAAGTCATTAAAGTTTTTCTATCGATTTATTTTTTATGTTAGTTTTGATTGAAAGTTTGTGTTCATGTGCACATGATAAACGTGCATATTGCATGAAAATTATCAAAGTAAAAAAAATTCAATTTTTTTGATAATATTTTATTCAATATACGAACATAATTTCTTCAACAACATTAATCTTTATTTTCCATGAATGAATAAGAATAAAATGGTACCTATCTTCAAAAACAATTGTAATAATGGATTCATTGTGATGATAGTATGATTTTGCTTTGTAGTTTTAAGAATATTCTTTCAACCAATATTGTTGATTTCGTAATCCACGAGTTAAACACTATTTAGTTTTATCCCAATCTAATTTACTAACGAATCTATATATATTTCCTGTTGTCTTCATCGTGGTTTCCATAATGATGAATCTCTTATCTCTACCTAGAAAAAGTTTACGCATACTTTCACAATTTTTTTTACCAAACCGTTTGGTAAAAATAACCTAAAAGTTGGTACTATTTAGCATAGTTTTTAAATATATTCATGATAATGATTTTCTTTGCATGTGTGTGCATTTTAAATGTGATAATTGTGCATAGTGCGTGAAAATTATCATAGCCAGAATGGAGATCCACTCTTTGGAAAATGGATAAAATGGGGGATGCTTATTACATTTCTCAGCATCCGATAAATAATTTTTTTCTAACAATATATACATACTATAGGTGCAAAATATGAAGATTTCAATGGTTTCAAACTCTCGGTGCATGTTGAGTGCATATGAATTTTGTCTAAGCACCTCAAGAACATGGACAAAAGAACCATCAATACCTTTTCCTTCAGTTTAAGACTAAGTCTAATCATGAGATGTCCACTGTTGAGAAGTGACAATCAAAACCTAAGTCTGGAAAACAAAGTGAACCACCTACTTTACGTAGCATAGTTATAATTTTTTCTATGGTGTAGAAGGGATGTATTCTACATATTTGCACCTAGTTCAATGAAATTCTAGTTCTTGTGGCACAAAGAAACATACTCTTCCTGAATTGGAACGTCATACTGGTTTTAATGAAAATATGTGGAAATCTAGTGTCAAAGTGATCGATACACCATTTCCAGAATTTTATAAGGCACATTTCACGTGTTTTGTGTAAGAAAGTTCATGTGTCGTGCGGACGGTGTTGAAAGTTTTAAACTTCCTATCGTTCAATGTTTGTTCCACGTGCTAGATATATTATGGATAAGAGGGTCAAATGGTTATCGAGTATAATGGTGAACAAGTCAGATGTAGTGTTGGAAATCTTAGGGAGGCACATATCGTTGTGAGGGAAAAGATTTTATCTTTTAAAGTTCAGTGATGAAAGTCATCATCAAACCATTAAGTACAGTTAACCTAGAAGTCAAAGAAGTTTTTAGATCATTTTATTTTTATGTTAGTTTTGAGTGCATATTTGTTTTCTCGTGCATTGCGTGAAAATTATAAAAGTAAAAATTGGAACTTGTAATTTTGGATAATATTTTATTCAATATTTGTATTTAGATTTTAGTGCAACATTAATATTTATTTCAACATGACAAATGGCTTTACAACAATACATATCCTCCAAAACAATTGTTCGAATTGCTGCATGATGATGACGATACTATAATTATTATAGTTTTATACGGATTCTTTCAACCAATGTTGATTTCATAATCTACAAGTTAAACATTACTTAGTCCAATCCTAAGCTGATTCCCTAATGAATCTAAATAGTTATCATGGCATCTTTATGATGGTAGACCATGATGATGAATCTCTTATCTCTACATGAAAAATGTTAAGCACACATCCCAAAATAAACACTTTACCAAACTATTTGTTAAATTAACCTAAAAGTTTGTACTATTTAGTATATATATATATTTTAAATATATCCGTTCTTGTTTTTTTGTGTTTGTGTATGTATTGCACATGCATGCGATAAACGTGCATAATGCGTGGAACTTATCTTTTTAAGAATTGGGATTCATACTTCGGAATATGGATAAAATGAGGGGAGCGAGCTTATTACATTTCATGAATTTGATATTTTTTTATTCAAACATTATAAATACATATTCTTGGTGGGAAATGTGTACAATGCAATGGTTATAAAATTTGGGTGCATGCTGAGTGTACAAAAAAATTAGTACTTTGCCCTGAATATAAGACTAAGTTTAATAATGGGATGTCCAATGCGGGGAACTTACAATAAAAAAACTAGGTTTGGCGTAAAAGTGAACCACCAACCTTACAAGGAACAATGTTCGTTCTTTGCTATGGTGTAGAAGGGTGTATTTTTCATCTCTGCAAATAGTTCAATGCAATTGTGTTTTATGTGTCACAGAGAAACATACTCTTGCTCAATGGGAATGTTAAGCAAAAATACCACCATAATCCACCACCTAAAACCACCACCACAGTCTACCATCTAGGAGTACTACTAGTTGTTGTCTTTTATGAGTGTTGACCGAGATTTGCATAGTTGTGGATTTGTAGTGGATTGGTCGAACTTGCATTTTGGGCCGAGTTTGAGAACATGGAGGAGAGAACATTCATTGATAAGTGAGCATTACTACAACCGGGTTAGGCCTTTAAGGTTCTAGTTGTGAGTTTTTTTCTTTCTCCCTTAGATTTTTATCGTGTCCTTATATTTACATTGAGAAAAATGTGTGTTTCAAGTGTGGAGGAGATAAATATATCTCATTGTATTGTATTGTAGTACGCATATGCTCTACTTTGATTTATTTTGCTTTAAAAATCCTTCTATGTTGAAAACTCGAGAGGGAAACTTAGGCACAATTGGGGGGCCAAGATAGGTCAAAAATCCCAAAAGGATACCTATACCAAAATGAGAGGCCCTGTGATGTGGAAAAAGGTGATTTGTGAGCACTAGTGGAAAAAGGTCATTAAAGGTGGTTTTATCGATCCTGAGGAGCCACTAAAATGAACTCTTCAAAGACGGTTATTTTCAACCTTTGAACCTGTCCTAAAAACCGCCTCCATATGTTACGAGCTCGGAACTTGGGTTCCAAAGTTGGAACTTGAAGTTAGTCATCGAAGGGGAAAATAGGGTTCCGATATCATAACGTAATTGAGGTTCCGTCAGATAAAATTTTTTGTCCTTTGCATTTAGTTCCTAATTCGGATACACTTTCCGGCCCGCAACTGCATTTTGACACAGAAAATGTACAAAATTGAATTTTATGTTACTGCATTTGGTACCTATTCGGAAATTCAGTTCTAAGACCGGAACACCAGATTTGGTCTATGAGAAAGTAGTGTACATTAACCTGGGGCATGGTTCCTGAATCGGAACTCTTTGGAGCATTGATAGTATAAAAATAACCAATACATTAAACCGGGCTACAGAAAATTCTGATATAAGATCTCCAATACACATAACGATCTATAGAATACGCTAACAAAGCCCCATTATATAGATAGGATTAATATTTCTATTTCCCAAAACACATGTCATCATAATTCAAGCTAGCGATCAAAAATTTATAGACTATGCTAACATAGCAACAATCTATAGATAGGAATAGAGTTCTAGGATATTCTATTCCACACATTATGCATCATCCACATATAAACACTACAAATTAGATCACACACAAATCTAAACCATGGTTGGACTTACAATTGATGGCGACTGGGCGTTCACTAAATACCTAGCCATGCAATTTCTTGCCACGTTGATATCATCCTGTGAATACGGTTTGTTGTTGACCTGAAAATATGTGAGTATGAAAATATTAAAATTAGGCTCACACAAAATGTAATAATAGACAACAAATGGGGAACAAAAATTACTTTGTCGATTTGTAGGTAATCCACTCTCACTTGTTGAATGGACTTGGATGGGTAAAAAAACAAAAAAAACCTGCACTCCCAAGTTTGTGCTTATTTTTTGTACTGATCAAAAGCATTGTAAGTAGGCATAAATCATAAAGATATGGAATTTTAATGAATGACAACGTGAAAGATAACAAACCTTGAATCTACTACGTCCAAAGACGTATTACTTGACTCTGCAGTGTCATTGATGGAGGCCTCCAAAATTTTGATGAACGTTTCCGACGGTGGGAAATATAACGGATCCATCCAAAAAATACGTTTCTTCTTCAGGAAAATAAAAATAAATTTCTAGTGGTCTCTGCAAGAAAATTAAATGTAAAAACATTTGATGCTAGTAAGTTTGTTAGTTAAAATGAGTATCTAATTATCACGGCTCAATGTATGGCACTATGAATAATTTTTTATCTTTCCGTACAAGACTCTTGCGGATGTAGGCGATCCATTCCTGAAATGTGAATTCCATTTCCCGAGTCATCACGGGGCACAATTATGTCACTCAAACCTTTGCTTTTTGACACGTTATGTAATACATGTATCTGCAAAGAAAAATTGACAACATTAATAACATACAATACTTATGACTACCTCACATGTGAATTCTAATGATTACAAAATTTACTCACAATATGTAGAGGGACATTTATGGTTTGCTCACATCTCCAAAGGTCTTCGTAGGCGATGATATCTCACTTTGCACCAAAAACACATTCATTTCCAGAAAATAAGTATGTTAAGTTACGGGGGTGAGAGGCAAACCAATCGAACAATACCCTAACGATGTGAGGTGAACGCTTATTCACTTGCACCCTAGCAAAAGGGGTTCCATCCTTCTTTGGTGTTTGTTTAATCGGCTTCAGTGTCTTGAGGGGTGGCTCCTTTAAATGATTATCCATTTTCGGGTCAGCAAAAATGTGTCGACGAGGCCAAAGAAGAAACAATCCCCATGCAGGGCCCACATTCTTATAGTTTCCATCTTGAATTTGCAATGTAGCGTTAAACACCAATGCTTTTTTCAATGAAATTAGACAAGTACCATCTGTAATTTGTTTTCCTTGATAATGTCGCATCACAGGTACTTAATACCATTGGCGACTTGGAGAGCATACCTTTCTCACCTTGATCAATGTATAGCTCACATGAAATTGGTGACTAATTGGTATTAAAAAATAAAAATTAAATTAGAACCAAATCCAAATATGTATTGTTTAGTGTTTAAAAAAATGGTATTACCTTTTTGGGTGGTGAGGTGATCGCCTTGTCCAAGTTTTTGTTTTCTTCCACTGGTGTTATAAGCCTTGGGACGTGGTTGACCTCAACTTCACCTGGAGAGTGGCGTGAGCCTTTACATAGCGAAGTCCAATTTGGTGTCAAGTCATCTAAATTGTCCAGGACAGGTAGACCGGTGTTTTGGATTAACTTTCTTATCAAAAGGTCTTGTTGATATAAGCGCTTGTCTCAAATAACTGCTTCTTTTGGAAAATTTGTATCATATACGGTATCACCCTATTGTAAGAGGACACAATTCCAAATGCATATTTTTGTGTTAAGAAGGCACCTACCCCCCTAGCATAACCCGGGTGATCTAATTTACCCGTAGCTTTAGTAAGGATGTCAATTTTACCCGTCGGAACAAAGTTCTCTTCTATTAGATCTTGTTTCAACTTAGCCTACATACGGGAGGTCATTAAAATATGCATGAGGAACAATTGATGAGTCAGTATAATGAATGAAATCAAATTTAAATATTCAAGTGAAGCATACCACTTGTTCTGCAAGTTAAATTTCCGACGGTTTAGTTAATCTACCATCCTTGTTTTGACGGATCCTTAGGACTAGATCACACCTCTCGATCTTCCCCACACCGATAGGATTTATCGATGATCTTGCCTACTACATCATTCCACCCCCAATTGCAAGTTGGACATCCTTCTCGAAACGTTCTTTTATGAATTCGAGGCCGTCAAACCATATCCATCGCGACTCTTCCAATGAGGATATTCATTTTTCTTGGAATTTTCTCTCTTTTCATCCCTAATCCCCTATGTTACAAATTGATAGAGTAGTGACAATTAAATATAGGTAAGCCAAATACACACAAACTTGTATAGAAAATGACTAGCATTTTCTTCATTCTCCAAGGCCCTTCTCTTGTGTATCTACCAAATACTTGGTTAAATGTGTGTATATGTTAACCAATGATGTTCTCCTTTCCTATGGGAGAATATGTAATCCCTGGAAATTGTGTGCTTGTTCTCTCTCCAACTCTTTGATAACATCCTCATTGCTGTTTTTCTCAAAACCTCCATGTCCAAAGCATCGATTTCAAAGGGTCTCTATTTTAAAATAATTAGGGCCAACAAGTGACTAATTAATTAAATCATATTAGAAAAGTAGTAGATTAATCTTGCAAGGATTGCAATACAATATCAATATCGTTACCTTGCACTTCATCCATAGGATGTGTTTATACTCCTTTGGGACCTCATGCCAACTATCGTATTTTATGTCTACCCTCCTTCTGCCAACCTTCCCAACCCAACTATACCACCTTGCACATTCCTCCACTAAAAAATTACCCAAGTTGTTGAAAACTAATAACGTCAATTCTTTCCTTGCAATTCTCCGTTATAATATCCTATAATGCATTCTTGCTATTCCTACCTCATCTGGCCCTTCCCCTTTACCATCCTCATTTCTACTTGGGTCATCATTTCCTTCTTCCATATGTGGCACCTCATCTTGAGTCCTTTTTCGTGGCATTTCACTACCTAAAAAATGTATAGAAGTCAATATCTTTTTCATAAACCTTAGGGCAACACTACATGTACTTGAAAACCCCTAGAGAAATACAATTGAAATGGAAGTAGTAAATTAATACAAGAAAACTATGGCATTGCGCTAAACCCTAGGAAATTAGCTTGCACAAGATGCTAAAAATAATAATTTAAATCATATGCGTTTCAAGCTAACAATTTCAAGTCTCCATATGGATTGGAACACAAAAATGCACCAACTCACACATGGGTAACTAGGCGCAATAACCCTACCACAATGCCCCCAAAATGAGTAGAAATCAGAACAACATTTCATCTAATGAGTGTGATCTAGGTTTTACCATGTCCTTTGGAAGAAATTTTTTGGAAATGTTGGATTGATTGAGATGAATGGTTGAAAGGGAACAGAAGAGGGTTGGTAGGAAAAAAAGAGAGGGAATTCGCATTGAAACTTGTGTAATCATGTGAGTATGAATAGAATTCAATGCTTCCAATTTCCATTGTACCTTCATTCAAGTTCCAAACTCGTAACTGGTTAAGAATAAGTTATTCACATGGAACTCTGTCGTGGATTCTATAAATAGTTCCTGAGTGAGTTTTGGACTTTGAACTAACTCTTACTATATATATAATGAGGGTTCAGAATTCAAAAATTCCCAAATCGGCCAACACCCTCCTCTGCTCAATTTCTCCAAAATTTGATCACAAAGTTCGGAACCTTGACTGCAATGGTGCGGAGTTGATGAGGGATTGTGCGCCAATAAGCATCGTCAAGGGCTCATGAGCCATTCATGGAAATAGAGCAAAGTCAAAATTTCTTTAACGAGAGGGTGAAGCAAAGGTACATCGATTTCCTTTGCCATAAATGCACGAACCCTAATTTGTTTTCTTACCTTTGACATTGGGACCTTGAACTTAAAATATTTTTCTTGATCATTTGGAGAATTCACAATTTGATAAATTGTTGAAGTTAGCCAAACCGGTGCACCATAATGATGGAGTACAGTTTTATGGCAACCTAGGTCAGAGTAAAAACAACTATGATCTTGCTAAGGTTAATGGTGTATTGATCCCAGTAACCAAATTTACGATCAATAATGTGTTAGTACACTAACCCCAAAACTTGTTTTCTCGAGGCTGTTCAAGGCCCCTTAGAAATTTTCCACCAGCAACACTGGCCTGGCATTACTGAATACACACCCTTATGCCTAGTGGATATGGCTAGGAAATAGCCTTACTGGGAAGGATCGACAATAGGTCAAGTAGAAAAGTATGATGTATGTGTTCAAGATGTGGAATATAGGCTAGTGTATGAGTGGATATGCATGAATATCTTGCCATCGGGAGGTCATGCTTGTGAGCCAACAATAAGAAATTTGATGCTATTTTATTATGTCATGGAAGGATTTAAGATATATCCTGGTTATAATATATTAAATTACATGTTGAAGGCCACTTCCAGGAAGAAGAAGAATCTCCCCCATGGGGTATTGATCACAACAATTGTAGGAAATGAGGTATTACGCCTATTGATAGACCAAGTGCCTAGAATTCATGGTTTGTACACAAGCACTTGAGTGTGGGATTTGATAACAAATATTATGTGAATGTCGTCTCAAGAGAAAATGCTAAGAAGGCTAAGAGGCATATGGATTCTGCAACTCAAAGGGAGGAGGCCTCATCATCCTGTGAGTTACTTTTCTTTAATAGTTCAATTTTGATTTTTTAAAATTGTTTTAAAATTAAACATAATTTTTTTTATTTTTTTGTAGGATCTGGCAGTTCTTTTGCAGTATCTATGAAGAAAACAATCAGCAGATACATAGCATGTCTACGTGTGGAAATTAGTGTCGCAAATGCAGTGCTTTCACTGAAGCTAGTCACTCCAAGTTCACCTCTTCTTCAGGCTTGAGCATCGAACCTGTATTTGTCGAGAAAATGCCAATCTTCAAGCTGGTGTTCTCTGACGATGTAGAGGAAGTGGAAGATGAAGCTAATGAAGATGTGGAGGAGGATGGAGGGGAAGAAGAGGATGAGGATGTTGAGACTGACCCAGAGATTATCGAGATGTTTGCAGACTAAAACAATGAGGAGTGATGCTGTGTTTTTAGTTTGTAGGATGGAATGAATTTGATACTATACATGCTGGATTTTTTGAAAATTTTAAGTTAATACTATAAACTTGTGTACAGTGAGTAGGAAGGAAACTAACATTTGAAGGATGATTTTTTCTAATGATTAACTATAACGTGGTTTTAACATTTCCTACAATCTATCAAAATGATTTAGCCGGTGGAATGGCAAAAACAAAATGGACCTGAGATTATGCAAAATGACCATTTTATCCAAACAAGTTCATAGTTCAGAACCTTGTCTTCATTATAGAAAATAGTCCAGAGTATGTTACTCTTTCGGAACTCTTTCGGACGTACATGAAGACGAGACAATATAGGTAGTTACGAGTTCGGAACAATTGGTTCCGACCTCTATGGTGATTTCTGATCATGTTTTGTTCAAAAATGCATTGCCTTTTTTTGCAAGGGTTTTCGAGTTCTTCACTCGGAACTTATAATCAAATCTTGATATTTTCCCCCGAACATGTTCCGGACTCAGAACTTAACCCGGTATATAAAAAAATTGGATTCTAATCGCGAAATCTTTAATTCTGAAAACCTAGGTCACTCTTCCTGGCTGCGGAACAAAAAATTTCATCAATTTCATATTCCATTTCACATGAAAAAAGGCATTGCTGTGTATCAATCCCACAAAAGGGAGTACTAGAAAATATTGGTCGACTTCCCGTCCAATGATTTCA
>JAULKK010291253.1:0-13350 GCA_032355705.1 Rubia peregrina
TCTTAATTTGTTCTAATTTACACTTTAAACATTGGTCTTTCCATAACTTATGGAAAGACCGTCTTTCAAGAGACGCATTCTTGTTGGTTTTGCCTTTAATTCAATTTATCCGTATTGATCCTCCTCGTGAAGCTCGAGATTCCACTGTGTACCGTGGCTTGTCGCCACATAAAAAATACAAAATCAATAAAGGTTGATCACATATTTAATTGATAGTGTAATTTATCTTTAAAATGTATCATAACGGGCATAACGGCACCATATGTGGTCAGATTGTGCTTTGAAATAGCGAACAACATCGTGACTCGTGAGCTACATGGGTTTTTTAAATTAAAAAAAAATCACGCGAGCCACATGGTGGGTACAATACTACAATCTTTTACTTCCGTCACACTTCTTAATTACTTTTTTAAAGTCAAATTTTGTAATTTTGACCGTAAATATAAGCTAATTCATATATAATAAAAATATCAAGTGAGATATTGTTAAATTCGTCTTAACGTCTACTTTCTAAATATCATTTTTTATGGGCGTTATTATGGATAATTAGAAATACTTAAAGTCAAATATTTTTATTGAAAACTGTGAAAAAATAAATAAGCAAAATGAAGTGGGATAGAGGAAGTATCATTTGTGAGTCGCGAGTTTCTTTGTGGGTCAATTTTTAATTTTATCATTTTAAGATACGACAGGAAACTTGCCATGGAGATGTTTGTGTGGTGGCCAGTTTAGCAATTTGCCATGAAGCCCGAAAGACTAGAAACATTTCTCTGCCACCGGAATCCGGCCCTTCCCTCGTGAGCCTCGTTCTTAATACTAAGGAATTTATTCATAATTTTTATTGTTAATGGGAACAACCAATATATTCATAATTGGAACTTAAAGCAGCGCGAATTTAAGCCAAAAACAATTTTATGTACTCCCTCCGTTCCAGTTCAAACTGCACACTTTTTGGTCAACTTTCTCAATATACATTTGACCATAAATTTTAACTAGTATATAGATACAAATATCATTATGTGAGATATTATTGGATTCCCTACATGATGTATTTTCTAAATATCAAATTTTAATACACCATTATTATACATAAATAGAGTTATCGTTGGTCAAACATGGTATGAGAAAGTTGATCTAAAAGTGGCAGCTTGAACTGGGACAGAGGGAGTATATATATAACCAATCATTTTTAACCTGATTCTAATTCATTTAATATTCTTTTAGCATTTCTCGCTTACTGACGTCACTTTTTTTGTTACACACGTCGCACGATCCTCCCGCGGACATGGGCCATATTCCTACTCAGGCCCATATTTTAAAATAGTAACATTATAGGTCTTCCACATTTTTAAATAATATATGGAATGGAAAAATGACATTCAATATTCTAAATGAAAATTTAAACTTTATACATTTGCAAATTCATATTCACCCTTTCTATTTTATTGTTTATATTATTATTTTATTTATTAGATTACGAATAACTAGATAACACCCGTGATGCACGATTTTAAAAAAGTAAATATATATTTAAACAAAACAAAATAAAATATTGCAAATTTTTTATGCTATTCAATTTCTTTTGATTTTTTAAAAGATTTTATAACTACACTCTTAACTATGACTTTATATCTATATTTTCAAATGAAATAAATGAAACGTAGAGTTCGAGTTATATATGATCAAAGACGAATATCAATAAATAAACTTTATTTATTCACCAAATAGAATTTTATATATCGTAACTAATTAATGGTAAACTCGTATTTGATTTCTATACTTAATCACTAATGAAATGGTTTGATCTCGACTAGTCAACGATTCCGTACTTGACTTTACGTAAATAAACACTAATAACTAAGGTTTGACATTAATTAATCAGTGGTTAACCGTTATTTGACTTTCTATACATAAACACTAATGAAAATGTTTGACCTTGAGGAATCAACGATAAACCCTTACTTGACAATCTAAGCATAAACATTAATGAAATGGTTATAACTTAACTAATCAACGATCAACCCTCACCTGACTTTCCATATAGAAACATTAATGAAAATGTTTGACCTTGAGGAATCAACAATCAACCCTTAATCGACATTCCAAACATAAACACCAATAACTAAGGTTTGACCTTAATTAATCAATGATCAACCATTATTTGACTTTTTGTAAAATAAACCCTAATGAAAAGGTTTTGATCTTAACTAATGAACAGTCAACCCTTACTTGTCTCTTGACTTTAACTAATCAATGTTTAACCCTTATTTTACTTTCTATAAATAAACAATAATGAATAGGTTTGAACTTAACTAATGAACGAGTAACGTTTATTTGACTTTCTATACACAAACACTAATGAATTGGTTAGAACTTGATTAATCAACGGTCAACTCTTATTTGACTTTCCATACATAAACACTAATGAATAGGTTTGGCCTTAAACTAATGAACGAGTAACCCTTACCTGACTTTCCATGTATGAACACTAATGAAATTGCTTGACTTTAACTAATCAATGTTCAACCCTTTTTTGACTTTATATACACAAACACTAGTGAAAATGGTTAAACTTAACTAATCAATGGTCAACTCTTATCTGACTTTGTATACATATACACTAATGAAATGTTTGATTTAACTAATCAATGATCAACCCTTGTCTCACTTTATATGCATAAACACTAATTAAAAGGTTTGACCTTAACTAATGAACGGTCAACCATTAACATTTAGCCAAGTTATATTTGGAAAAAGGTTTTACCAACTTTGTTTAAAATAAAAATATTTGGTTCAGTTTAAAAAAATAATCTAGGATAATTGTATGTGCCGAGTACGTAACATTATCTTAGCTACTTTATTTAATAGATACTCCCTCCGTCCCAGAGAAATTGGCACACTTTCTATTTTCATCCATCCCACAGAAATTGGCACACTTCAATTCTTACCTAAAGTGGAAATGAGCTTATACTTTTACTATATTATCCCTCAAAAGTTGATTAAATCTACTAGTCAACTCTTCCATTACTAAAATACCCTTCCTTTATTTCCCATCAACACTTCCACATTAGCTTGCATTAAAAACCGATCCAAAAGCAAGTGTGCCATTTTCTCTGGGACGGAGGGAGTATATTTTTGTGTAACAATAGATGCTCCAATGAATACAACCTATTTTTAGCAATTGGTAAATAAGTTAATTTTAATTTCATTTTGCAAAATGTTTTAAATCTAATCAGTTCCAACTTGATAACTTAAATTTATACTTTTTTTTGAAAATGAAGTTGTATTGAGTAATAACAACGGGAGATGGTTTCCTGTGAAAAGTCTAAACTTTAGACATGGGCGTTTATGCAATTCTAAGTATATTCTAGCTGCATAGACCAATCTCTAATAATTTTATAGCTTCATATCTTTAATAATTTTACATGGACATATCTCTAATATTTTATAAAGGTTTTTTTGTCCAATTTTCCCATCATTTTTCTGTCAGCTGCAACCTGAAAAAAAAATTTCTCAAAAAATGCAAAAAATCAATATGATCATCGAGTTGAAAATTATAAACATCAGTTACAACTAGCAAAACATCAACTAAAAATCAACTAAAAAATTGTAGCAAAAAATATATTAAAAAATCAAATAAAAATCAACAAAATATTGAAAAATCATCGACTACAACTAACAAAAAAAAACTAAAAATCATAAAAACATGAACAAAGCTTAAATTATCATTTTTAAATAAACTACAACATCAACCTATATCACCCAAAACTTAAAAACATCAAATCCTATTATCTAAACTTCACTCGGAAAATGACAAACACTAGCATAAGGAAAAAAACTACAAAACATTAACTATATCACCAAAAAATAGCTACAAACATCAACTTCTATTAGCTCAAACTCACATAGAAAAGAAAAAACATCAACATGAGAGAAAAGACCCAAAAATATAAACCCATATAACCCCAAAATATACAAAACATCGACTCATATCAATTGAAACTCACCTGAAATATGGAAAAACATCAACTTGAGAGAAAAAACTAAAGACATCAACGAAAAAGCTACGGTAGCTCAAGAGTATAAATTATTCACTCTAGAAAAAATCATAAAAAATCAACAAATTTTTTTTTGAAAAATTTAAAAAACTACAAATATCAGCTTATATCACTCAAAACTACAAACATCAACTCCTAACACCTAAAGCTCATCTGGAAAATGAAAAAAACATCAACATAAGAAAAAGTCATGACAAACATCAACTCATATTACTAGAACCTCAGGCGAAAAATGAAAAACATCAAAATAAGAAAATTTTAAAAACTACAAATATCAATCCATATCACCAAAAAAAAACTACAAAACATCAACTCATATCAATTAAACCTTATCTGAAAATTGAAAATACATCAACATAAGAGAAAATAAGCTACAAACATCAGCCAAAAAGCTAAAGTCTACAGTACTTCATGTATAAAATTCTCTAAAAATAAAAAAGAACCTGGTGGGATTTGAACCCAAGTCTCTAACCTCAAAGCCTAGATCAATAACCACAACACCAAAAACTCACACAGTCAAATAATATTAAATCTCAACATGTACCTCAAGAACATAAATTCTTGAAAATAAAGGTCATATTGGGACTCAAACTCAGGTCTATAACCTCAAAGCATTGAATAAGCAAATAACATTAAATCTCAGCAAATATTTGAAAAAAAGTAAAACACAATATTAAAACCCACCTCTCATGAGGAGAAGCTTAGCCATCGGCAGTCCATCGCTGCCTCCGTCCACCGTTGCCAGCGATTATATGCGTGTGCAAGCTTCTTCTTCAATGACTCGCATGGATATCAGGCGCATCGTCGTCTCGCCTTTGCTAGGCTTGTCCACCGTCGTCTCCGTCACCGAACCCTATCTCCGTCGTCGCCTTTGCCTCTGTCTCCATTGCCAAAACCCTAGCTTCGCTGTTGCCTGTATTATCCGTCGTTGCTACAATTAGTCACCGATGCCCTAGCTCCGCCGCAACGTCTCTGCAACTAATTACCTATTCATAAGCTCTGTTTGAGTCGACAGAGGTTAGTGGCTTTGTTTTTCATGATCTCGTTATAATTGCAGAGTGGCAATCTCCGCCTTGAGCTCGTTAATCGGAGTGCCGGAGATCTCCATCGTGAGCCCATCAATCTCCGTTGTGAGCTCGTCGATTACGACGTCAAGTGAAAAACTGTGGAAATTTGGCTGAATTCGGTAGAACCTGGTGCTAACCGTTGGCCGGAGTCGATTTTCGGTGGGAGGAGGCGGTTTTTGATTGGAGGAGGAGAAAAGAAAAATGAAAATTATGAAAATTTTGTAATATATATAGTATTTTTTATAATTGCTTAGTAGGTCCCTAAATTTATCGGCATATTTTTTTTAAAATTTCATCCCAAATAAAACTTCTTATAATTGCACAATAAACCCTAAGTTAAAGTTTAAACTGTCTAAAATAAGACATTGTGTAATAACGGATACTATATTCAATATAAATGATTACATGGTGAAATAAATATAAATGACCAAAAAATTTAACTTCCTTTATTCTATAATTATATCAATTTAATAAATGCACAATCTTTCATAAAATCAACTTACGATTAATTTTAGGTGAATATATTTAACTTGTACTTCAAAAAATAAAATTCACTTGTACCCTTTCAGTTTATATTTATCCCAATCTTTGTAAATGATTTTGAGCATATTATACAATTTAATGGTACGATAGATCAAGACAAAATTTCTAATCAAATCATAAATTATCATAAATATAAAAAGGAAATTATCACGAATTTTAACTCTTAAATATTCATTGTACCATTAATTATATATAAAAATATACAAATATTGACATTATATATATAATGCTTATATTGTATCCCTAAGGTACCATGAAGGTGCATCATAAATAGATATAATGTACATTTCAATATTATTATTTGTGCATTCATTATACATAGAATCATTACAATCAAATTATAGTAATACACAATCTCACATAAAAGAATGCACATTGTTACAAGGGAACCGTACATAAATAACCCTATTAAATTTTGAAAGTGCAAAATATAACCCTGTAGAATTTTAATGCGAAACTAATCCTACGTTTTTGAGCAATGGTGCAGATATACCCAAATTAAATTATTCCGGAGTTGACTAAAGGAATTCAGGCGTTGACCTAATCTAAAAAGATAAATTATCTCTAGGTTAAAATTAAAAATTTAATGACCATTATACTCCTAGGCTATGTCCTTGATATGGATAATGACACTCATGCTACACCTATTTTACTAGGTAGGTCATTTCTAAAGACTTCGAGGACGAAAATCGATGTGCATAATGGAACACTAACTATGGAGTTCAATGGGTGGAAAGTAGAATTTGACACTAATAATTCTATTGATCATCCTAGTAGATACCACTCTTGCCATGCTATTGATGTTGTTAATGATATAGAGCAAGATGTGTTTGAACCCAATGGTGGCAGTTCTTTGAATGTTGCCTTAGATGATTATTGCATATGTTGTTAGTACTAACTTGAAGGAAAACAACAATGATGAAGACTCTCTTGGGAAAGCAACATCCAACAACCTTAATGCGTCCACATGATAGTTAACAAAAGTGGGTTTCCCCATTCTCATGTAAAGACTTTGGTGGTAGAGTGCAAACCACCACCGAAGGTGCTTCAAAGTTCACCTCTTGGAGAAGGAGAGAAACCCCCGATTGCTAATTTTAACTGCCCCATCCCGGCGTCGCTAACAAATAAACTTTTCAAGGAAGATCTACTATTAACTGAGTGGAAGGGATCAAAGATAAGAATTTGTAATTGTTACTCCCCTTCCTACTACTATACTAGGGAACTAAGAACAAAATAAACACAACTGCGATCGGGCCGTCATTACGATCACACGTTAGGAATAGTCAGTATTGGTAAAACAGGCATTGGGGGAGGGGGTTTGCTATTAACTACTAACAAGAAAATCACACGTATGCAAACTTGCACTTGGGGGAGTATTTGGGTAACATGATCAATGTTGTTTCGATCCTCGATTCCATCACATACAAAAACTAAAAACCCATTATGTGTTTATGACACGTGGTGTGGTCGATGGTCTACACTTCCCCATACTTTTCAGGTAGGGGTGTTCATGTAACTCCGTAATTGGGGGTACAACAACGACACTGCCTGTTGTGCAGATCTGAATCTTTCCCGTGCTATTACGTCTTGGGCACTACACCAGGAATGCTTCTCCCCAGGCCTAAAATGGCTATTGGGGTGAAGTACTTTATCGATGACTCAAGGGTTTCAAATAGCTAACCCTAGTTTGCTACTCTAGCTATCTCTATCTGTAACCCTTCGGGGTAATTTTCCAGCTAAGACTAGTGTATGGTCGATTGTAACACTGACTCGGCAACCCACGTGAACACATCCACAGTGTTCTGGACTATCGTTACCCCAAACCTATCAAGGTTTCCCTCCCTGGGGGATATCAATAATTGTGCCAACATGAAAGTAGACTATGGTGTGTGCCATTCTTAATGTGACAATCATGCAATTCATAAGAACATGAAGAATAAGCCAACATAATAATCACAACACATAAAAATAGGTAGATCTAATGAATCTCACAAAACAAACATTAATTCATGAATACAAATACAAACCCCAAGTAAATAAACTATTCCCTAATCATTTAACCAAAGTATTTCATTGAATTTAATGCCTTTGGGAAACAGAAAAAATAAAGAGAACAAGAGAAAAGATTCTAGAGAGAAAGAAGAGCTCATTTCTCTCTTTACCCTACCCTACTCTACTCTTGAAGTCTAAATATAACTATAAACTTAAACCCTAGTATACATAGGTCTCTATATATATTAGTAGGGATCCGGGCCTTGAAAAAGTCCCAAAATAGGCCTAAAAACCCTAGCAACCGCAATTGATGCTGCCAGTGGAAAACGACATGGGACGCACGATATGGCATGTCCCGTGCAGGGTCCTGCCGGCATGGAACACTCGGCATGGCAGGGCCCGTGCAGCCTCGTGCTAGGGTGGACCTCACGGCCGGACATGGGTCGTATAAGATCATGCTAGCACCGGCTGTCAGCTGGAGCCTTGTTTTAAACTTTGGATTGCACACCCCGTATCATTTGACACAACCCGTTGCCTTGAAGGTCTTTTTGCTCAGTTTTATGGCGGGGACGGTGTCATCTTTCACACCCCGTGGACTAGTTTTTTCATTTAAGACTTCAAATGACACGAATCTTGTGAAACATCGTGGTCCACATCCATACATAGCCGTTGGATTGAACTTTGGGATATTGGCAACATAGATCGACATGGCCCGTGTTGAGAGGGTATGGCACGGCCCGTGCTAGCCACCTCTGGCATGAGCCATGCTAAATGATTTGGCTGATTGATGTCGTCTTCCATTCTTGACCTCTTTGAACTTTTACTCTACCTTTCCTGGCTCAATTCCATCTACTGCCATGCATTAAGGTCCGTGGCCTTCTATCTACTACAATCCTCGCGAATGGCCTTCAATATCTTTTACCATTCTTGCGAATGACCTTCAAATATCTTCTAACACCCGCAGATGGCCTTCTACAAAATGATGTCAAAATACTCACGAGAAACATACTTGTAAGCTTAAAAATTAAAATCTTGGTGCCCGTGAATACAAAGTGTCCATTAGATTCAATTAAGTCTACAAACCTCAGGATTTAGATAAAAAAATCAATAATGATCATCTAAACCCTTTGTCGTGTAAACCTAACTAAAACTAGCAATCAACCCAACAAATCATAATAATAAATGTGTCAAATGCATTGGTTAACACATGTGTAAATGTGCACATCAATCCCCCTACACCTAAATCTTTACTAGTCCTCGAGTAAAGAAAAATGAGAAAATATCCAAGAGGAATGTAGCATGTAAAGATAAGTTAACCAATACATTCAAATTATACCAAAGCTACCCTAGTTCCCCCAAAGATTGTATGAATCTCACAACCCTCACTCTCCATGAAGATGCTAAAGTAACCTATCCATCCAAAATCCATTAAATAAGAAAAAGTCAAAGTAAAATGATAAGTGCTAAACTAGCTTACTCCGCCGAAGAAGCCGCCGAAGACAATCTAAGAGATGTTGACGAAGAAAATGCCAAAGATGGCCAGATGATGTTCAAATAATAGTTTCCAATTTCTCTCAATTTCTCTCATTTTGCCTAGAGGCCCTTTCGGGTTTTCATCATAGCATTCACACATATTGAGCTCACTTCTCACCTTTTTTCCACACAACCTCTCATTTTAACCTAGGTTTTCCAACCTAGCCTCTCATTTTTGCCTACACCCTCCGTCCCTGTAATTGTGTCTTACTTCCTCTTTTTACACTATTCATTGATGATTTTATAATTTTAATATCTTAAATTATGTTTAACAATAAATTATAAAAGTTATATATTTGAAAAATATATGTTAAGATGAATGCAGTAATATATCACACAATATTTTATATATTTATATATTTATAATTTTTTACAAATCAAACATCAACTTTACTGATGAATAGTGACATAAGACACAATAAGAGGGACAGAGGGAGAAAGGAATCTTGAGACACCTATGTGTTTCATCTCAAGATGAAACACTTAGTAGTGAAACACTTATGTGTTTTTGACCTATCTGAGTTTTCTTCCCATTTTTGCCTTAGTTGCCCTCTCGGGTTTCCAACTTAGTAAGATGTATATATATTTCAAAATTTTCAAAAAACTTTTGTGTAGTACAAAACCCTAATGGTGGGCTTCTTACTACATGAAGATCATGAAGAACAAAAAATTACACCACCAAAAAGTTCTTCCCAAAACATCCCCAAAAAACAAAAAGATAGCACCCTAAAGATTACACCACCAAAAATTCTATCAAAGTCCCAAAACCAACGATATCACCAAAACATACCCAGATAAATATAACACCAAAAACACAAAGGAATCTTGAGATGAAAGACTCCTAAGTGTTTCACTACTCCCCCCCATACTCGAACTATGCCTTGTCCCCAATGAAATGAAACAATGGAAACCACGAGTGGGAAAGAGAAAAGTAATGGAACTCACTCATGTGATCCCGAAGGGTCCTTCCTCAAGTATCGTGTCTTGCATCTCCTTCTTCTTTCTTCATGTCACATTTCTTGTCTCTTAATGGGAATAATGTCTCAAAAACCACCAAGCCTTGAGATATGGAATCTCTCGATCAATTGCTTGATGGAATTCTCTTGGACATCCACCCTCTTATCCAAAAGAATAAACTCCTTCTTTACTTCTCGCTCAATGGAGTCCAACCTACACCCCCAAACTTGCATGGTGCTCTCCATAGAGTCTATCCTAGTCCCAAATTCTTCCAATTGTAGACTCATCCCTCCTCTTGCACCATTTAGTAGAACTCGCAAGTTGTTCCCCGAAAATGCGCAGTTGGTCAAGAAAGTTCGTGGGTAGGTGAGTGCGGCTAGGTGGTGACCTTGATGGAGTCTCACCATTCTCATCCTCAATGTCTATGTCTCTATAGAAATCCATCTCAAATCGCGGATTGGGTGCTAGGAATAAGTCCTTTAAAATAGTTGGTTGATAGCGGTGCACTCCAGCTGTGGAAGGACAATAAAGTTGCAAACTGTAGCACCACCGTACAACCAAATGAAGCGGTCCTCCAAGGTAGTGGAAGAAACGATTGAAGCCCGTGCTAAATCTTCCATAGTGTACCTCATCCCGAACGACCTAAGTTCGCTAGTGCAATGGAGAAGGAACCGGATGGCCCAAGTGTTAGGCTAAGAGTCTAACCATGCCACCCATCGATATTTTTCCACCTTCTTGTTTCCCATGGCCATACATTCTTCCACGAAGGGCGGCACCATATTGGGGTAGAAATTCCCCTCAGGAGTCATCGCCCAAAGGACTTGGACATCCAAACCGGGCCACTGTGAAATCTCTTAGTGACAGAATGCCCCCATGCACAGTAATTGCTGGACATATCGCAACGCCGGATGGACAACCGCGGTGCTCTTGCAAATGCTTCCTCTCTGTAACTGAAAAATTCTCCAAAAATCACTCAATGAAAATGGAAGACCTTGTTGGTGTATCCTCAGAATCTTATTCCCGTACTTCCACCCCAATGCATGGGCAATGTCCCAATGAAACATAGTGTACTCCTTATCATCCAAGTGGAAATGGATGATTCTCCTCCTCTCATTGTCCGTTGCTTGTTCCAAGGTCTCCAAAAACTCCAAAGTCCACCGTATTTATGTCTTGGAATGCTTGTCTAAGAAACTCTCTAGCCTTATTAGGCTTAAGAAATACGTGATAGGCTTGAGTAGATCTAGAGCTCCCAACTTGCATGAAAACTTCATCTCCAATATGGTCCTCTTAGAGCTTCTAAAGCACTTTCATCTCCAGGCCACACTCTCAGAAATAGCGGTCAACCCCATGAACTCAACAACAACACTAGCAGGGTTAGGAGGAATGGAGGTCTTCGGCTCTCATTTCCCAACCACGGCCATCTTCTTCCCTTTGTCACCCTAGGAAGTTGTTCCTTTTTCCGACCTATTTATTTTTGGAGCCATCCTATGACAACAAGAAAATGGTGGTAATGAAAGAATACACAAAGACATGTATCGAGTATCATTCAAGTTGAACACTTCTTCCTATATATCCAAAACATTCCATATCATGCTATCTAAACATAAAGGTTGTTCAATAAAAAATCATTCTCCCTAAACAACAAAATCATGGAAAATAATAGCATCCCATTAAGAAGATCATGCAATCAAAAACCATTCGTACAAAAACACCACAACCAGTGTAGATCATACCGTCAAAACATAAGAACATACACTTCCCCCACACTTAGTTCAACACAAGATCATTCACATCAACCCGAAAAATTTCCACAAAAACACTCAAGATTTTTCGAGATTCAAGCTCTCCATCACATCACCAGCATGCCAAATAAATTAAGGAAACATAATTCTCAAAGGATTACCCGGAATTTGAAGCTAAGAGATAAAAAGTCCACACAAGAAGAAGAAAATGCTAATTTTTGAGAGAAAAAGCTTCAATTTTTTGAGTTTCACCAAGATGGAGTGAGAGTGAGTGTTTTTGAGGGATCTAAATGAGCTAAATGATTCATATAGGTGAGGGATTTACTATGAATCTTTATATTCAGCAAAGAAGGTGATTTAGAACTTAGGTACAAATGAGATAAGGATGATATTTTTGAAATTAGAGAATCTAGGGGACAATAGTACTAATTAATTAATGCACAAGGGAGGTATTGAAGTACTATTTACATCAACCAACATAAGGAATAAAGGATTTTCTGAATTTATGAGCCAAAATTGCATATTATAGCTTGAAATTTCAATTTTTCGTAAAACTGCATTTTTGGCCTAATTTACAGCTTACACAAGGCAGTGACACGTGGAGCCTCGTGCTGAGGGAGATTGACACAAGGCTACCTTTGTGCTGAAGGTGCGTGACACGAGGCATGCCTCATGCTGAAGGGGTTTGGCATGAGGTTGCCAGTGAACATGCTCATTTTTTCCTTAGTTCCTCCATGTTTTTCAAAAAACTGTCACCCAAAAAGCCCTATATTCTTACAATAAAAAAAGCACGAAATTCCAACTAAAGTTTATCAATCAACAAGAGTTTCATCCCAATATTCTTTGTTTTACACAAAAGCATGCAAAAAATAATGACAAACAAAACAAGAAAGAGCACCGTATTTTTATTGTCATTCTCATGGCTTATTTATTTTTCATGGATTTCAATTATAAGAACCTATCATTGGATCTATGGAGTAGCCATTGGTAACTCTACCCACGATGACATCATTGTGGAGAGGTCTCCACAAGGTGCCATCCTTACCTTTAAGCATTTTTCTTGCCAAAAGAGTGAATATCCATTCCTAGCCATTGCCGAGTCCTAGCCATTTGGGTTTAGGAAGTGGTCGAGGATGTTTTACGTCCTTGCCACTTTCAACTAATGGTTGCATGTTAGTGAGCAAAGAAAAACAATCCAGGATAGAAAAGTCATCACTAACATCATGCAAAGCATAAGTATCATCGGCATAATCATCATAATTGAGGACAAGCGTCGATGTGTTGATCGAGACTACAAATTCCATAAACCTTGATTGGTGAAATCTCCTTTCATGAATTCCTTAAGCATAGAAGCTAGTGCTTGAACTTTCTCCTCTAGCTTGGGAGATTGAGTCGGTTCATCCACGGTCTTCACTTGATATCTATTGCCAAATTTCCTCGTTCCATTGGCTATTTCTT
>JAULKK010291279.1:0-13348 GCA_032355705.1 Rubia peregrina
TTCGGGCAACAATAGCCAAAATTTGGCAACATATGAGCTTAATGAAAAGGGAAGGACACCCTCCAAACCCCGTCCATCTACATACAATTTCCATACGTTTAGGCCTGTTAGCCCGTCCAGTATCACAATCTGTGCATCGCTCTGTGCTCCTGATTTCCTTGTCTCAACTTCCTTGGGCATTTCAGCTAGGAAATCTACCATTACATGGTCTTTTATTGTTTTCCAATGGACTTATTCAATGGTGTGTTCTCTTAGCTCTAGCACCCATTTCACTAGTCTTCTTGAAGCCTCTGGCATGGTCAATATTGCATTCAAATGGTGATTGGTCAGTACTATCATAGGGTGTGCCTTGAAGTACTATCTAAATCTCTTTGCAAGGAGAAGCTTGTGTTGGCTTGGTCTATGCAGCAAAGAGATTTAGATAGTACTTCAAGGAACACCCTATACCTCTAGGTTTCTCCCAATCTTACCTTGGAATGTCTCGTCCACCACCCTTTGGTATGTGGCTCCAACATTTCATAAGCCGAAAGGCATCATCCGGTAACTGAAAGCTCATTTCTCAGTTATGAATGTTGTCTTTCTAAATCACTTTCCTGTACGCATCCAGAAAATATTTAATTGGGAAGTTGGTAAGGGCATCTACCTTCTGGTCAATGACCGAAAACGGTTAGCGATTCTTGGGAAGGCATTGTTTGGGTCCATGTAATCCAGGAACATTCTCTGGCTTCCGTCTTCCTTCTTTACTGAAATCAGGTTTGCTAAACATGTTGGATATAAAACTTCCTTCAATATTCTTGTTGCTACCAGTTGGCTTACCTCCATGTTAACTACCTTGTTCCTCTCCCTGCACAACATACTTCTTTTTTGCTTGACATTTTCATGGAATGACTCTACTTTCAGCTCATGAAAATAAACCTCATTGGGAACCCCCTGTCATATCCTCCAGCCTCCATCCAAAAGCACGCATGTTCTCCGTCAGTACCAGCACGAGCTTCTTCTTTATATCGGGCGGAATGGATGCTCCTTCTTTATATCGGGCAGAATGGATGCTCCTTCCTACACCGACTGGTCTCGTCTAGCTTCCTTGACTATATTTCTGCACTTACCTTGGATGGGTGTCCCTATTTGCAATCATCCTGATGGTCCTGGCTTTGCCGGTCTTTCGTTCCTGGTTCAGGCCTCCACCCCCCACTTGCACTTGCTAAGGGAAATTTTGTGAGATTCTCTTGTTTTTACTTAATTCCCTATGACCATGGTTATCCCCTCTTTCGTGGAGAATTTAGGAGTAGGTGGATGGTCAATATTATCCCCTTCAACAGAGCAAGAGTTGGTTATCCCAATATGAAGTTGTATGGGTTATTTTCCTTCACGACAATAAACTCAATATCTACGGTCTTGCTCTTCTCTCATTCTCCCATTATTACCGGGAGGAGAATCATCTCTTCTAGCCAAGCCATTATTATGAAAAATCCACCAGCAAGGTGTCTGTGGGTTCCAATTTCCTTGTGTTCTCGTTCAACTTTTCAAAATAGTGACAATACATGATATCTACGAAACTTCCACTATGTACATAGCCTAGTAGATTCTCATGTCCATTATCCTGACCTTTATCACACCACTGCATCACCACCAACGGGCCTGTCCAGCATCGAATCCTCTGTGCCAAACGTTATCACTTTATATGTGCCCAACATTTGGTGTGTTAGCATTGGTTACAACGTTAGTATGCAGCGTGCCTTCCTCTGGGATTTCGTTCGTCTTCTAGCGATTCTGCCTATTATGGCGTATATATCTGTCACTTTCACTGCCATGCTATCTTCCATAGGGATGATTTCTCTCTGCCTTTTACCTCCTTCTCCCTCAACCTCAGCTCTAGCTATCTCATTTCCTTTGTTGTGGGCTAGCTCTCTATTAGGGCTTTTTCCCCTGCTCCAGGTGTCTTATAGTTTGCAGGAGCCTGCTTCTTGTTCTAGTTCTAATACGTGGCTTTGTTTTGAGCCCTAACATCTTTCGCTAGGTGTGTTAGCTACCCACACTGCACACATTCTTCTATATTCTACCTCAAGTGGATACAATTGTTCGTATCATGACCGTGGTCATCATGATAATCAGAAAAATGGGATTTGTTCCTCTTGCTAGAATCAAAATTCATCTTTGTTGGAACATCCAATATATTCTTCCCTACCAGTAGGGCAAAGATCTCTTTCAGTGTTTTGATGAGGCCGTGAAATCTTTCTCTACCCTATCAAACCTACTTGACATGATGCATCTTGTTCTCTTTAACCTTCCATCTCTGTTGTACTACCCTAGATTAAGGGGTATTTTCATCTTCGAATCAACTATGAATAACTTCATTCCCATGGTGAACAGCGATCGTCTCCCGTAATTTCTTCCTAATTACTCTTCTCATCCTGCCTGTGGAGCCTTACCCTTGGGATCTTTTCCCTTTGGTAATGGTATGTAACCAGCATGCCACTCTCTATTCGCCTTTGTCTCCTCTCCTCCGGCATAGGCCTTCCTCCCAAAGGTGGTTGTACTCCTCGCATTTTTGGCCATGCTCCAACCTGTCTCCAACCCTTGCTCCTTCCTTTGGGGATCCTCGGTATCGTTCTCCTATTCCAGAAAAAAGCTTAATCGGCTTAACACCGTGTCCTTTCCATTCTAAACTTATTTTCTCTTTTTTATCCATATCTTCAACCTCCTCGTCATCTTTTTTTTTGTGAAGACATGATTGTTTGGAGGATTTCTGAGTTGTTTGAAAGCTCTGTGATCATTTGAAGCTGGTGGTGCTCTCTTGCCGTTGTGAGGGTCGACCCTCTATCCATGTGCATGATGTCCTCGATGATGAAGTGTTTGTTAACTGGGCCCCCTTGGCGGGGAGTCGATGATCCTTCCATAATGAGCAGCGCAAGCATTAAATAGTAACATCCTTATAGAAGGTGCCAATGTTAATTAGATTATTTATGGTCTTCTCATATCATTCTCCCATGCTTTGAATCCCTCCTGAATCTACAAGATAGACAGACTGAGGTTAGGAAGGCCAGTGCAGGGTCGTGCCTACTCTGACAATCTGGTTAGTACTGACTTATATGTAGAGCATATTGAAAGAATAGTGATTGGATTCTGAAATTATACCTTACTTGCACATTCTCTTCCATAGTTATATATTTTTTGTGGTCAATGTGATAGGTTGGGTCACATCACTAAATCTTCCCATTTATTCCCTTCTCGCCAGCCTTGAACAGTTCGTTTAATGGGATGTATTCTTGGTCCTAGGCTGATCGGGTCTATACCTTATCAGTGCGGGTGTCGAAGTCGTCGCATTTATCTTTTCTTTCACATCAAGTTCTCCAGTTCACTGCCGCACTCTAGTCTATTCGGAAGAATAAGAGAAGAAAGGAGTTTTTTTACCAACGAAGAAGAAATACCTGAAGGGTTTGGGCTAATCAAACTTGATGTGGTTGGTTCATTCTAAATTATGGTGATGATTAGAGGTATGCGTACTCTGGTGCTTCTCTCCCTAAATCATGCAATCAAAGTTCTGGATTGAATCTGGGATAAAGGCTCCAATGCTTAAAGTAGTGATTCCCTTCTTTAAGAGTATAATTCCAGGGATACTTTTGTGACTTACCTTGTTTTCTTGATTTCTTTTCTATTTATAGGCTATTTGAGCCATAACTAACGAAGTAGCATTTGATACGGGAGTCATAGTGATTGTGACCATTTTGGTGGCTGCACAATTGTCCACCTGATATACCGAGTTAGCCACGTCGTGGCCCATGAGATTATTCCATGCCGTGTATTTCATGTTGTGGACTAGACATTTTCTTGCCACTAGTTCGCTGGTATAGGAGAACTGGTTCGTGTGTGATTAGGCCTACCATTTGGATGTCATATATACCATAGGCACCCCAGCCACAAAGTTTTAGGGGCAAGAAAAGAACTATTATGTGTATGAGAAATGACGAGCGATCATGAAGATTGAAACCATTTGGTGTGGTAAACTTATATTGCGGGTAGTCTTGTATCGTGACGTGTAGTGCTAGCCAAAAGGCTTTGTGGGTAGCTGAAAGTTATGCTTTTTCAAAGTTTAAGTGTTTGAATAACGAGCACCAATTGTATGTCATCTGGTTGTTTATGTGGATTTTTCAAATTTCAAAATCCCTGATTTTGTGCCTCGAATCATGTGCTATGGACTTGTTTATCGTGGGTTGGGAAATTAAGGAGGCTCTACCTAAGCAATATAATTATTACGCGAGACCCTCTCTTCGAAGTATATTCCTCTTTTGTAACTCTGCCATATTTTCCACTTCCTTAATTTTTAAAAGAAAGTCCTTTGATTAATAGTTGTACCATTTACGTGTCTCAATACCACGGATCTGAATGTGTGAGGGTAGTGAATTTATATATAGGCTCTTCTAATAGAGTTATCTTCCATTTGCATTTCTTCCTAGGGAACCATATTCCAATGATTACTCCTTTCCCTGCAATTTTTTACGCAGACCTGTCCCGGTCCTACAGTCACAATTTCCATTTGCTCTATTCTTTCAAGTAAGCTTTCTCTTAGTTCTCTTTTTCTAACCTTGAATATGCAATATTCTAGTGTACATGTTATGCTTAATATGGTCAGAAGGTCTATTGGCAAGTTTATTCCCAAATTTGATGCCTGGATCTATGATTTTCATTCTTTCCCAAAGAGTTTTCTTTAGACTCTGGTCCCAATCTGGTGATGAGTTTTCTCGTAATAATGACGTTGGTTTGCCTGAGCCTAGTGGTGAAGGGGTAAGAGACTAATAAAATGAAAATACATCAGCAAAACCCCGGTAGTAGTTTCATTACTAACGACCATGTTTAAGGTTAAAAATTGTCTATCAGTGCTTGAGTTGTAGGGAAATATAGTTACAATTTCCTCAGAGGTTGTTTGTTTCCCTCCTTGTCTGTTTATGTCTTTGTATGAACATCTCTTGAAATAGAGTTTGACATTTCCAGTCAATGGCAATAAGACGTAAAATGTATGCTTTCTTAGAGTAGTTAACACCTTTTTTGTTATACTTTTGTTGGTGGATGATTAGTTTTATATTTTGCATGATAAAGAGTTGGAACCATCTTATTTAAATTTCTATGTTAACTTCCATATTTTGTGAAATATATGTAGCCTAATTGGAATTTACCTCAGTAAATGTCTAGATGTTCTTTTGTGAGCTTATTTGTAGATCATTCATGAGAGAATACCATTCGAAATAATAGTAGTATATTGAAGGCCCAACATAAGAATGGTAGAAGGATGAAGGTCATGGAACATAGAGGTAGAAGATTGAAGAAAATAGAAGAAGAAAGAAGGAAAAAGGAGAAAAAAGTTCAAGGGATTTAGAAAAGTTCTACAGGCACGAACTATGCCATATTACATGGTATGTTCCATAAGAAATTGCCCAGAAAGTTGAAGGTCCAGTGGACGGGCCATGCACACATGCAAGGTTTATGCAAAATTAAGAGACTCTGAAGAATGTCGCGGAAGACAGACTGTGAAATTATGCATGGTCTGTGTCGCTCAGCTATTGGAAAACAAGGCTCGAAGAATTGATCGTGCAACTATACATGGTTTGTCACTGGCACGGTCCGTTCCATATGGCATGGACTGTGCCACCGTGTTGACTAGTGTTTTGACTAGCGAGTTTTTAGCTTTGTCTCTCTTCCCACTACTAAAAGTGATTTTTATCAATTAGACATTAGAGGGAGGCAGACCTGAACAATACTTTTTCCATTTTTCTCCCTCTCTTCATTCATAACACTTCATCCAAGGCATTTAACCTATTAATGTCATAGGTATGATTCTTGTAGGTTAATTTATAACTTGGGAGCATTTGTAACCATGTATTAACTCTTGATATTTGGGTGACTCTTAGATTCATGTCCATTTTATGCTATTATTATCATGCTTCATTTTTATGTTTCTTGCTATGATTATGTGAATAATGAGATTAGGATGTACACCTGATTTAATTCTTTGTATGATTTAGTGGTAGGCTCGTGAATAAACCAATAGTATTACATTTCTATGACAATCTAGTTTAGGGATGTAAGCATGAAGTCATTGAAGATACATGTGCCCTGGATTAGATTAGAGGTAGTATAGTGTTGATTATTTTGTGGATGATAAGCGGGGTCACCCTAAAAAATAGGTTAGGCAATTTCATTGACTCGATTGGGACGTATTATAAAGCCTGATGGTCATATCCCGAGTTTGTAGCAAATAGGAGGGGAATGCCCCTAGAGTTATCATGAGTTACTAATGTCCTAAGTGGTACAAGATGGGTTTAGGAATAGTATTCATGGTGTAGGTCCCAGTGACCCATATTACTACCGGGTTTAATATACTGGGTGTGTTCACATGTTTATTAACCCCAAAAGTGAGGGATATATGTGGTAGTGAAAGTGTACCTCTAGCTATACATAGAGGAGGTGAGACTTTGAGGAGGGGGTAGAACTGACATGGTGTAACAGACCATGGTAGTTTCCGGGGAATCAATGTCTCCACGTCATGTGATATAGCATTAAATAAAATTATATGTCTTATATGAGAATAGGAGTCGATGATCAAATATAATAGTTAACCATAAGATGAAAATGCGCCCAAAGTCTATTTATATCATCTTTATCTCATATTTGTAGTTTTTGCTCGTAGTTGATAATTAATCTTTTCAAAATAAAACCCTAATTTTCTATACTCTCAATACACACACTTAGTGGTGCTTGTGTGTGAACTTTGTGAAACCATCTCGTAAACCCCTAGATCTCTTTGGAGAACACCCTAACTTATCGTTATCTACTTTTTAGTAGTTCGAAATGAGTAGGGGAGAATCAAATACAAATTTCTCTATCTTTGATCGCTAAGTCTTGTGGTAATTTAACGACACCCGTGGATCTGCATCACCTGGCTATTTTCTGTAGATTTAAATAGCTATAGGTTAGTCCTGTGTCATTTGAATCCTAAGGGAATCGATGTGATAGTAGTTTTTAAGAGAATGTGTGATAAGATCGATGTTTCCTTTATTGTTGACTTGTTTTACTAGTTTTATCAACTTTGTAGGTTGAATAATTATGTACACGAGTTCCCCTTTTATCCGGCCATTACTAAGAAGGAATGTGTGACCAGTTTTCCCAGCAAATTGTGGTAAATAGAGAGAGAAAATTTTCTTTGTGATGATAGATGGTCCTCATGATGGGAAATCCCCTTGGTGAAACTACCATATGTCCTTGGATAAAACATCTTAGGGAGTTTATATGGTAAGCTCAAATCATGATATGGCAAATAGGTTAAATTCATATAAAGTCCACGTATCTTTGTTGGTGAATTTTGAAGCTCTCCGTGTTTCCCTTTATCTCTTCAATCAATATTATGCATGTTATTGATTTCCATGTTATATGTTTTGAATGTTTTGTTCTGACGGGGATGTCACTTTTTAAGAAAAAAGTGAACCTTGCCAATGGTTTTTTCTCCTCGACTGTCATTCCGTGTAGGACGTGAGATAAGGTAGATCTTACGGATGAAGGTGATGACTCTTATAACTTTAACAATGTTGGAAGACTGTCCTCCAGAGAACTCTCCCATGTTCCAACATAAGTCCAGGCTGAATCAAACAGAAGAAGGACTTTATCGATCCCTTGGATTAACTATAGGGAACTTGCTGGTCTACAGTGTTTTCTCTCCCTCTTTGAACCCAAGAAATACAAAGAAACTCTCATTGGTGAGTATTGGATTGCGACAATGCAAGAAGAACTTAGGCAACTTGAATGCAACGATGTGTGGTACCTTACCTCTCACCCTAAATGAGGTAATGTCATAGGAATTAAGTGGATCGATGATAATGAAAATATTACCCGGAACAAGGCAAGGTTGGTAGCTCAAGGATACACTCAAGTTGAAAGAGTTGAATTTGATGAGACTTTTGTTATTGTTTGCACTCTGGATTTTGCTTTATACCAGATAGAATGTCAAACGTTCCTTCCTGAATGAAGTAGTCAATGAAGGGGTATATCTAGAACAACCCAAAGGATTTGAGAATCCTCATTATCCACACCATGTGCATCATTTCAAGAAGGCATTATACTGGTTAAATAGGCACCGAGGGCATGATATGAGCGATTCACTCCCTTTCTAATACAAAAAGGCCATCGTCGAAGGGGAGTAGATTACACCTTGCATGTTTTTTTTATGAATAATCAAATATACTAATTTCTTAAATCTATGTTGATGATATGATCTTTGGGTCTACTTTACCATCCTTGGTACAGGATTTCGTAACTTTAATGTAGGCCAAATTTGAGATTAGTATGGTGGGAGAACTCACTTTCTTGAGCTTCAAGTAAAACAAGAGAATGATGGTCTGTTCAGTCAAAGTAAATATGCCTTGAATTTTTTTTAAGAGGTCTGGTCTTAGTAATTATTGATCGAAGCACATGTTCATGGTAACTACAGAAAAATTGGCAAAAGATGAGAATGGGACAGGAGTTTATCACACCTTGTAAAGAAGTATGATTGGTAGTATACTGTATCTTATAGAAAGTCGGCTAGAATTATGCTTCAGTGTAGGTAGTGCAAGATTTCAGGCTAATCCTAAGGAACCTCACTTGACGGCTGTCAAAAGAATAATCTAATATGTAAGTGGGACTTCAGAATATAAAATCTGGTATTCTATGAATCAAGACTCTCATCTTGTCTGACATGCTGATTCTGATTGGGCAGAAAATGTGGATGATCCTAAAAGCACTACTGGTGGATGTTTCTTTACTAGGTCAAATCTGGTGTTGTGATAAAGCAAGAAATAGAATTCTATTTCTTTATCAACTGCTAAGGAAGAGTATCTTGCAGGTGGAAGTCGTTGTGCACAATTATTATAGATGAAGCAAATGTTTAGTGATATGGAATTAAAGAAGGCTTCTAACGGTGTTATGTGACAATAAAAGTGCTACTGACACCTCAAAGCATCCATTACAGCATTCTCAGACAAAGCTCACTGATAAAAAGCATCAATTTATTTGAGATCTAGTTGAGAGGAAATGAATGGTGGTTGACGGTAAAAATTTACAGATATTTTCACATAGCCTTTGGACTCCACAACTTTTAAGACCCTCGGACAACACTTAAGAGTTTGTCAAATTTGAGGTATTCATTTTTCACATTAGTATTTGTAATTTTATTCTTTTGTAAATAAATTAGAAAGTACAAAAATAGAGAAAACGAGGGGAAATGGAGGTGTAGTTGGACATGTGGGAAGTTGGTGTCAAAGACATTATGGTGATTGATGTGTTAGCTAGTTGTTGAAAAGGTAATGATGGATTTATCTTGGAAAGGATAAAAGGTGTTTTGCTTCCTGATCCCACAAGTTTAAGATTATGAGAATTTATTACTGGCATGATAATGAGGATGATTATTAAGTGTTCAAGTTTGATCATGAGATACATAAGATGGTCGAATAGATAAGAGAGATGGTTCCTCGTGATATTCTAGTTTAGGATGATGAGGAGTTGAAAGGCAGTAATGCTGGTCATGTTCCACAACACGGAGTATAGAGACAGGGAGAGAAGATGTGGACATGGAAATAGATGAGCATGTTGTGATTAGAGATTATGATGTAAATGTGGCTGGAGAAGATCATGATCTATGTGGTGAAAAAGCCTATGTTCCAACACCAGACATGGAGATAGGGGGAGAAAGTACTGATGGAGTGAAGGAAACTGAGCACGGTTATGTTCCAACATTGGTACAGATTCGGGGTGATAATTTTGAAGTAATAAAAGGATCTGATGTTCCAACATCAGATAAAGAGGGTGAAGTTGAGAGCTACTATGTTCCAACATCAGAGACTGATGTTCCAGCACAAGTTGAGCTGATTATTCAAGACACAATTGATCAAACTGCAAAATCTATAAAATAAAAGGCGCAACCACCAAGAATAAGATTGAAGCAGAAGGAGGACATCTTTCAAAGGCATCTCCCTCAGTTAATTATGCACTCAATTCTTTATTCTTTAATGCAGATTGCCATGAGAGATATGATATTGTGTGTTAGAGGAGGATTTTAGCTGAGAGAACAATTGATCTGGGTGCATGTGAGGGTGTGGATTTACAGCCTACATAGACTATTTAAGTGTCAAAACTGCTACCATAATCTACAAGGGGTACAACCGAGATATTGTACAAGAATTTTATTCAAACTTAATGGGAGGTAGCATTGATCCAGATAATGAGTGGTACAACAGAGGTTACATCATAGGCAAGGTAGTGAGATTTTTTGGAAGACTGGTCAATTAGTGACTTGGACTACCTACTCTCAAAGATTTATAGACTGTTTATGCTGAGGACTTTGCAGTGACAGATGATCAGATTCTGTCAGAAATAACTAGAGGATTTCAGTCTTAGTGGCCCCTCAAGGGAACACTACTGCATCTAACTTGGCTATAAGTTATTTCTGTCTATTCCAGATTTTTGTAAACTTCTTGATTCCCACTTGAAATACCCCAACTCTCACTCGAGAAATTGCCAAAAAAGAGAACATTTTATCTAAGACATATGCATGATCTGCCTTTGAATCTCAAGGCTACAACTTGTGATGTTGATGAGACTAAGGCCAAGCTTGTGGTCATTGATGCAAAGTTGAGAGCTCTAGTCATATTGCAGCTTTAGAGGCAGGAATGCCAGATTAGAGGATAAGGCAAAGTTAGAGGCCCATATAGCTGCTCTTAAAGAGAATTGAAGGTTCTGTTATGGCTATGTTCCAGACTAAGCCATATATTTTTTCAGGGGGAGCTGCATATATTGGGTGTTTTTCTTTGTTAGTCTGTGTCTATTGCGTTTGGAATTTTTATGGTCCCGAGGGGGAGATATTTTAGGTTTCTTTTTTAAAATTTATTGGCTATGTTGGGTTGATATTCCAACATGTTTATTTCTGGATGTTGAGGGAGTTCTGGAATTCAGGGGAGATATTATGTTTCTATGTTCCAACATCCAGAGTAGTCTTCAAAGATTGATGTTCGTATTTTCATAAGTTCTTGTCGTTGCATGCCTAAAGGTGATTGGGTCCACAAAAGGTCAAAGGGGGAGATTGTAAAGTCTGTATTTTGTTAATTGATAATTTGTGAAAATAATCCAAACATGGAAAGTATATGTTGAAACATCAATATGGGATGATATGCTGCAAAAGGAAATTTGAGGTGGTAGAAATATTCCGTCCATGTTTGAGATTGAAGAATATATCAATTTCTATATTTATACGATTGGATTTAATTGGATTTTTTTTTGAATTGGTATGATAATATCCCTTTCCGTATGGGATTAAGTTTGATTGGATGGATATATTTTAATTCCTTATTTCAAGAATTTGGATTTGGTAATTCCTAGTTACATGTGATTTGATTGCAATCAAAATTGTAGATGAAATGAGAATTATTTTTCGCACGAGACTTCATGTGTACGAAGACTTTTCATGATGGAACATAATATCCGGCGTGTGAAAAATATTCCTTGTGTGGTGGAATAAGAAAATTGGAGAAAATGAAATATTTATTGCGCAGAGATAGAAGCTTATTGAATTCATTGAAAATCCATATTATTAAGGAATTGGATTTATGGAAAAACATTATCCTTAAGGGATTTGGTTTGATAAGGAAAATCCTTATATTCAAGGGATTTTGATATGCTTTAGAAGCATATTTAGAAATAGAAAATTTTCAAGACAAAGGTGTAGAATTCCAATCTGCTCATGGTCTATATATTGCTGGACATCACGGTTGAGCTACCTACGGATTTAATTGGGAAAAACTGCGTCCAAATTTTTATAAATTGCGAGATTACTCTAAAGTCATCTGTCTGTGTTCCAACATGAACTTAAACTACTGGTCAAGTTCGAAATCGTATACCTTAATTACTCGGGAGGAGGGGATCCAGCATTCACGAGTTTTGAGATCAGATGAAGTCTAATCAAAGCGGATCGGTAGAAAGCAGAGCTTGCAAAACAATAGTTGTAATTATTAAAGATAAGTATAATTGTATGGTGCACTTTGTATAGTGTCTTTCTAATTAAGGGATTCATTTTGAACATGGCAAGACCCTACAGATGTAGGTGATTTCACCAAATTGTTTAACCAAATCTTGTGTGTCAACTTTTATGTTTTAACGTACTTGGTTTAGTTGGATACCCGTGTAGTGTTACATTTTAGGGATGTACTAGTCCGATGCGAGGACCTAGTTTAAATTCAGGACAAAGAAAAGGAAATGTTCAAGGCTCGCTTGCATGGCCTAAAAGAGGTTCGGCGATCAACTAGGGTTTCTAATCAACCAGTAGCAACTCGAGTTAGTTAGGCTCTATAGCTAGGAAAGTGATTGGAAGTGGTTTGGGGCTTATAAGGCTTCAGAATTTTCTTAGAAGACTAATATCATAGCCAAGAAAGTTGCCCTCATAGATAAGGTTTATGTGAACTTAAAATATGTTCAGGATTAAGTGGATGTGTTGAAAGCCAGTGTATGTATGACAAGCAGGTTGCTATCCCGAAGCGAACCAAAAGCTCGTGAAAGATTATCGTAATTTGAATAGCATAGAAATGTAGTGATCTCGAAGGTCGTCTAGGTGGAGGTTTATCCTGAAGTAAACCTCCGTCAAGGGCATTTCAAATTGCTGTCGTAGTTTTCCCCATTAATATCGAGCTTGAAATTATGGCTTATATTCAGAAGCTCGAGAAATGTGTGGATGGGCTTGAGTGCTCGTTGAAATCTTACAAGTAATCGGTTGAATTAATGAGTATTCAACTAAGCCCCGAGGAGTATGGCCTGATCATAGAACGGAAGTTCAACTTCGTGAACCAACTTGCTAGGATGGAAAGCGATAAAAATGTTAACCACGCTACTTACTTGCTTTCGAAGAAGTTGCTAGAGGGTATATTGGCAGAGGAGGAGGAAGGAGGCGCATCAAAGATCAGCTGAAGAGGCCAGGTGTTTAAAATTAAACCTGATTTTGTTTTTAGCCCAAATAACATTCTAAGTGGTCCATTATCTAGAAGAAAGTCCAAAGAAGTCATAAAAGGTACGGAAGATTCTTGAGTAGGTTCTAGAACATATCTAGAATATGTAGATTATGATGGAATTGTAGAGAGAATTCTAGAGAACTAATTGTAGCAATTAGATTATAGTTGGGATGACAAGATCTTAGTCATTGGTTAGGGGATGCCACTAGTATAAATATGGGTGATGTAATAGAGTTTCAATCAAGTCAAAAATAACAGAAACCTTCTCCTTTTAGAAATAGTCTCTTCCTCAAAGTTCTTCATTTTCACCCAAACTTTCCAAACCCTTCTTC
>JAULKK010291287.1:0-13348 GCA_032355705.1 Rubia peregrina
CATTTTAAACCTATTTTGAGTCTAATGGATTTTTGGTCCTTACAAGCATCTAGATTTCTTTTTGTGAGCTTAATTTATAGATTGCTCGCAAGCACATCGTAGTAGATTAGTGAAGGCCATTTGCAAGGATGGTAGAAAAGCAAATGCCATGACTCAAAAGCATGGTAGAAGATAGAAGGGTCGAAGAAAGAAGACAACAAAGCGGATAAATTGTGATCCAAAAGTTTGAACCAAGTTATGAGAATGATCCGAGCAGAACCAGTCTCCAAGGGGGTACCATTGGATTCGCCTTCTCGAGTGCTATAAAATCAACTACTAGAACTTCCAAATTGGATCAGCGGTTCACCCATAGTAGTGCATGCGAGTTGAAGAAAATAGCTGACCAGCCAAGCGCGTGGCCCACACACCTAGCCGCACACCCAAAATAAAGGGGGCAAATAGCCCTCAGATGGAAATTTGCGGAGCTTGAGTGGTGGAGTGCGCAGCTACGCATATGGGGTGTGTGTCCTGTGCGTTTCGTGCATGGCTCACATACATCTATTACACTTTTGACTTTTTTGGACATTCTTGACCACTTAGACTATAAATAACCTCTATCTTATCCTCATTCGATAACCCCTGAATTTCCCCCTCTAAAACCCTAGTTTTCATTTATTTATCTTTAGTTATTTCTTATCTACCATGATATTTCATCCCTTTATTATGAGTTTTGTTAATCTAGGGTAAATATACTCTTGGCAGCAATTGGTAAAAATTTCTAGTATGAATTTGTGAGGTTTTGTTTATCCTATCTTGTGTTTCAATTATCAAGTATGTTTTGTGCTTTGTTTTGTGATTAATGTATGATTTAGAATAGGATGATCAACTAGTTGATGATTGTAAATTGTTTATTTTCTAGGTTTTTGGTCAAACCCGGAATACTTTTCTTTTTGCCGATGCGATTATTGTTAATTATTGTTAGGTTGTAATTAGAGGTGACAACTAATTATGATTATTGATTGATGAAATTGCTTAGGTTTAAGATGAATTTGAATGAGTTTGCCTAATTCTCGACGTGGCTAACTAATATTGTCTGACATGAAGACTGATCCTCGTAGTTGTTATTAGTAGATATACTTGTGATATCTGTATGTTTCTCGCTTGAAGGACATTGAGAAAGTTGTGTTGGATATCCATGTTTTTTAGTATTCTCGGGGGATTCTATGATGCCAATCGTGTAGAGTGACCCGAGGGTAAGTGCTATTTTGTGGCACCGATCGCCCATTCTAGTTATAATAGATGAGAAGTGAGAAATGTCTTCACTTGAAAGGTGTTGAAAAGCTCTCCACAATAGATAACCAATGCATGATAATTGGATAATTAGTCAATGATCAAAGGCAAACTAGAAATGCAAACCAACTGCGCCCAAAACTTGTTATAATCTTAATTACATCTTTTGTGTTAGTTGTGATCATATTTACATAGTTTGTTCTTTTTTTTGTTAATCTAGATGCTTGAAGTAGTCGTATCTAAACTCAACCCCCCCTCCTCCCAAATTTTGTTAACACACACTTAGAGTTACATCTTTGTGTACTTTTAACTACATTCACCATTCGATAAAATGCCCATTAATATGGCATGCATTAGATGAGAATGAAGCTACTTGGGATATTTTATAGATGTTCTAGAAGAGTTTCTAATTTATTTCCTTATTTTTCAGCATTAGTTTTTATTATTTCCTTTTAGCATTAGAAATTTGTTTTCATTATGGTTTAGGAAATCTAGAAAGGAATCCGTTTCTTATTAGGAATAACTTTTCTAGATATAAATAATGTATCCTCGGGGAGGAATAGATAGATTGAGTTTAACAATTTTTCTTGTGATTTACATCGTGAATTGAGTTGTATGATGCAGGTTAACTTTTAGGTGCGACACTTAGAATACCTCGAGGTGTGACGCTAAGGGTTTATGAGTAATTCCTAAATTTATCCTTACTTCCTTTAGTTTTCGCAGATTTTTCCTTCACTTACAGCCATAAAGCTATAATTTTCCTACCCTAAAGTCAAGTTCTGAACTTAAGATTCGTTCTAAACTTACGCTCCATTAATGCTGCATCAATTTTGGTATAAGAGCAGTTGAACTTATGGCAACAAGCAGTGGACGTCAATATGGTGCACCAGCGAACATTGATCGTGATGATCTTCTCACTCTCATTGCAGGAAGAGTGGATTAGCTAGAGGGCAGACTTCTCAATATTAAGACTCTCTTGCTCAACAAAGAGAAGAAAGCTGATGAGGGATCATCTATGACTGGTATGAATTTGAATGGAAAAGAAGTGCTAAAGATCCAAGATTTAGATCCATTTGAAATCAAGTCAAAGATACGAACTCCCCTCAGAGAGTTAGCCAACGAGTTTCTTCGTATCAAGACAGGCATATATAATGCTGCTAGAGATATCACCAAAAGAGTACACATTGATGTTTCAGTTTTTAATGGAAGAATTGATCCTAAGGTCTTTGAGGATTCATTAGCAACAATGGAACGCTATATTGACTGGTACAACATGCCGGATGAGAAGAAGGTAAGGTTTGCTATCATGAAACTGATTGGTCAAGCCCAAATTTTGTAGACAGGAGTTGAATATGATATGCTACTTGCTGGACAAGGAATTTTGAGTTGGGATGAACTGAAGCTACGTAGGAAGAGGAAGTATCTACCTCACCAGTACCAAATTTACTTGTATGATGATCTTAAAAGTCTAAAAAAAGGGATATGACTATGATCGATTGTATGAAAAAATTTGAGGACCTAAAGGTTTGTTGCAGAGCTCCCGAAAGCTCGCAGATGACTTTGTCACGATTCAAGCAAGGACTTGGGCCTGAAATTTGAAACTAGATGATACCGCTTAAGGTGTATTCTGTGGATGATGCTTTTTAGTTAGCTCTTAAATTTGAGAAGAGTTTGCAGCTTTGCTCTTTCGAAAAGATGAATACTCAAAGGGAATAAATGCTAAGAGATTTACTGCACTTACTGCACCTGAGAGGCTTTCTAAGACTACAAATGTTGAATATCGAGATAAAATGTCAAGGGTTGATGATTACAAGAATAAGGGTGAATGCTTCAAATGTGGTATTAAGGGACATATGGCTTGGGAGTGTCCTCACAAGATTGTCAAGAAGACAAACTTATATATTGACCAAGAATACGAGGATGAAACCCCCAAGATTAGTGACGAAGATTTTTACGATGATCTGTGAATGCTTGATATTGATGACCTTGAGGGTGGAGAAGAAGATCTGTATTTTTTTGAATGTTATTAGATGCATTCTTAGTGCCCCAAAGGTTGCCAAGAAGACTGGAGGAGGACTTCAATTTTCCAAACAATTGTTGTTTGTGGAAAGGATTCAAAGAAGCTAATTATTGATAGCGACAGTAGTATGAATGTGGTTTCGGAATCCATAGTTGAGAAGCTTAAAATTCCAACTGAACATCATCCCGAACCATACAAGGTTTCTTCGATAAACAGCACAACCACTCCAATCACCAAGCGATGTTTAGTACACATGAGGCAAGGTGCCTATTTGGATTCAGTTCGGTGTGATTTTGTTCCTATGATGGCTACCCATATAATTTTGGGACGTCCTTGGTTAAATGATCATAGTGTGTTTCTTGATGGTAGAGCCAACACTTATTCTTTGACTTTAACAATAAAAAGGTTTTTTTGAAGCTTATGAGTACTGAAACTATGAAGAAATACTCAGCGGCAAGAACAACCACAACTAAGGGAAGCCACAAGTTAATTAAAGAATTTGGGAAGCATAAAAGGGTTATTCAAATTATTGATAAGAAGTCTTATGAGAGGGATTGAAAGAAATAAGGAATTGTGGTAGTTCTCATGCTCAACGAGGTGAAACACACTATTTTATTCAACATATCTAAAGCAACTCCAGAAATTATAAAAATTATTGGAGGATTTGTCTGATATGGTTCTCAAAGATTTACCCGGTGGACTACCTCTTATGCGTGATATTCAACATGCTATTGATATTTTTTCCTAAGTCTCAACTTTCTAACCTAGCAGCTTGTCGAATGAACCCAACTGAGTCGGCGAAGTAAAAAAGGCAAGTTGATGAACTATTTGAGAAGGGTTTTATTCAGTTAAGTATGAGTCCATGTGCAGTTCTTGCATTATTAACTCCTAAAAAAATATGGGACTTGGGAAATGTGTGTGGATAGTCATGTGATTAACAAGATTACCGTTAAATATAGGTTTCCAAACCCTAGGCTAGATGATATGTTTGATATGATGGTTGGAGCAACAATTTAACTAAGGTTGATTTAAAGAAGGGATACTACCAAATTTGAATCAGATTGGGAGATGAGTGGAAAACATCCTTCAAGACAAAAGATGGGTTATATGAGTGGTTGGTCATGCCTTTTGGGCTGTCTAATGCACCAAACACATTTATGAGAATAATGACTCAGGTATTTCAGCCATTTATTGGAAAAATTCTAGTTATTTATTTCGATGATATCTTGATCTATAGAAAGAGCAAGGACTAAAACCTTAATCATCTCAACCAAGTATTCCGAGTTCTTCGTCCAGAAAAGTTCCATGTGAATCTAAGAAAATGCAGCTTCATGACTACAATTGTAGTTTTCTTAGGGTTTGTTGTTCCTGATCAAGGCTTAGAAGTTGATCGTGACAAAGTCCAAGCTATAATGAGTGGCCAAGTCCCACTTTAATACGTAAGGTTCAAAGTTTTCTGGGATTAGCAACATTTTATAGAATATTATTCAGCTCTATCATGGCTCCTATAACAAATTGGTTAAAGAAAGGATAATTTCAATGGAACAAAGCTGCAGGAAAAGCTTTTGAAGAACTCAAGAAGAGGATGACTGAGGCTCCAGTACTAAGGCTACCAAATTTTTCTAAAGTGTTCAAAATAGATTGCGATGCATCACAAGTTGGAGAGTATTTAGTCAAGAGGGACATCCAATAGATTATTTTAGCAAAAAACTAAATGAAGCAAAATAGAAATACTCAACCTATGACAAAGATTTCTATGCAATTATTCAATCTCTTTGTCATTGGAAACATTGTCTTATTTATAAGGATTTGTGCTCTACTTAGATCATGAAGCCTTGAAGTAAATCAACTCATAGAAGAAACTGAGCCATAGACATGGAAAATGAGTTTCTTTCCTACAGCAGTACAACTTTGTGATTAAGTACAAAGCTGGGGTAAAAAATAAGGTCGTCAATGCCCTTAGTCGAGTACATCATATACTTACATAAATGGATATTCAAGTGATTGGGTTTTATTCACTCAAGAAAGAATACTCTGCTTGCAAGGACTTTAAGGTGATTTCTAAGGATATATTAAATGGACAAGGAATGCAATATACTACTTTCTCGATACATGATGGTTTTCTCTTTATAGGTACAAGTTTATGTATGACTAATACCTCTATGCGAGAACATGTGATTAGAGAATTACATGGGGGAGAAGGAGCTAGCATTTTGGGAGAGATAAAACTATTGCTTTAGTTGAGGATCGTTTTTATTGGCTAAGTATAAAGAAGGATGTGGGCATAATTGTTTCTAGGTGTTGAACTTGTCAACTAAGCAAAGGAAGCAAGAGTAATGATGGGCTCTACACGCCATTTCCCATACCACATGAACCTTGTAAAGATTTAAGTATCGACTTCATGCTAGGATTACCCAAAATGTTGCGAAGTTACGATTTAATTTTTGTGGTGGTAGACAGATTTTCAAAAATGGCATACTTCCTTCCTTGTTCTAAAACCTATGATGCAATACATATTGCACGTACCTTCTTCAAAGAAAATTTTCGACTTCATGGTCATCCAAAAACCATAGTTTCGGACAGAAATGTGAAGTTTTAAGCTACTTTTAGCAGACTTTATGGAAAATGTTGCACACTGAGCTACAATTTTCTTCAACTTTCCATCCACAAACAAATGGCCAGATGGATGTTACTAATCGAATTCATGGAAATCTTATTAGATTCTTGGTTGGGGAAAATACATCTAATTGGGATACAATCTTGCATATTACTAAATTTGCATACAATACTTCAGTCAACAGGTCTACGGGTCTTAGCTCTTTTCATATTGTACTTGGAGAAAATCCACGAAAGCCTATGGATTTAGTTACCCTATCTTCACAGGCTCGTCCAGGTGTCAAAGCCGAAGCATTTTCTAAACATATTCAGGATATTCATGATGAAGTTCGTCACTAGATTTCTATAAGCAATGAGAAGTATAAAACTCTTACATATTTAAGGAGAAAATTCATAGAGTTTCAATAAGGAGATGAAGTGTTGGTCTTTATTCGTCCAGAAAGGTTTCCTAAAAGATCTTACAAGAAAATTCATTATAATTGTGTCGAGCCTTACGAGATTCTCTAGAAAATCATCTCAAATGCTTATGTCCTTGAGATTACCAAAAGATATGGGAATTAGCAATGTCTTCAACGTTGAAGACTTGACCCTTTATCTTGGACATGATGTTGAAATTAAAGAGAAATATCCTACATTTTCTTTTCCATCTTTCTAGCCCATACGTGACCAGATTTATGATATTCTTGATCACAAAGTTGTGTCAACTGGAACTGGTGGTTATCTGAATTATCTTATTCATTGGAAGGGACATCCATGAGAAGATTGCACGTGGATCACATATGTTGAATTTCATAAGATATACCATGACTTTTATGAGAGGTTTCGTTCTATTAACTCGTCGGGATCGAGTTCTTTCAACCCAGGCAGAAATGATGGGGATGGTTGAAGTAAATTACTAAGTTTTATAAAATAATGGGAAAAGGAAATTCTAAGGCTCATGCATTAGATGAGAATGAAGCTATCCGTGAACTTCTATAAATGTTCTATAAGGTTTTTCTGATTTATTTCCTTATATTTTAGCATCAGTTTTTATTATTTCTTTTTAGCATTAGAAATATGTTTTCATTCTAGTTTAGGAAAACTAGGAAGGAACTTTTTTTCTTATTAGGAGATACTTTTCTAGCTATAAATAATGTATCCATATGAAGGAATAGATTTATTGAGATTATTAAATTTTCTTGCAATTTACATCGTGAATTGAGTTGTGTGATGCAGTTTAACTTTTAGGTGCGATGCCTAGAAGACCCCGAGGTGTGACGTGGAGGGTTTAGGAGTGATTCCTAAATTTATCTTTATTTCCTTTAGTTTCTGCAGATTTTTCCTTAACTTACAGCCATAAACCTATAATACCTACCATAAAGTCAAGTTCTAAACTAAGATTTGTTCTAAACCTAGGATCTGTTGGTGCTGCATCAGGAACAGAAATAACTTTGGTAATATAAATGATAATCTTAAAAATCTTAAAAACATGTAAGAAATTTGGAAGCTTGGTAAAATAAAACACAAAAACCAAAGGATAGAGCAAGCTTAAACAAAGCTAAAGCCAAATTAAGAGGTTAGTAGAACAAGAAATTTTCTTGAAACACAAAACCAGGATTAGGTGGTTAAAAGATGGAAACCGAAACGGCGAAACACATGTTACTTTCATAATTGTGTTAAAGAAAAACAAACCAAATTACAAATCCTAAAAATAAAACACAATTAGAAATAATGGATTGCAGGAAACGGTGGAGGCTAACAACGATTTCACCCATTTCCAGTATACTTCAGCAAGAATCAACGACTTTATCTATTCCTCTAAAGAGGGACATTTGCCTCTAGGTTGACCAAGATTTTTTTTTTGCAAATATTAATAACTTTGTTGATATCTTTTCATTTTGTGAGGTTTTTTGTGTGTGAATATTTAGTTCTTCAGGTCCCAAATGTAGTTACCTGATTTCCTGCCATTATTATTTGCCGCCTCTGCAGAGATGGGAATTGGCTTAAATCAATCAAATTGTCCTTCGGGTCCTAAAATCATGGAATTTTTTGGCACCTGCTATCCGAAAAAATGCTTATGCCAATGTGACGGTTCAATCATTCAGGCTCTACTCCCCTCATACATATGCTCACGATTCCGTTTCTGGCCGCGAGTTCTTCTTGTCATGCTTTCCGGTGGAATTTGGAAATTCATTGCTTCACTTTCGATCAGAGAATCTAATTATCCCTTTCCATCAAGGTGAGTAGTCGGATTAGATTTGTGTTCTGTAACTTCGGTGCCCTTTCATTGAATGCCAATAGTTCCCATTGGACTCTTGTATCTGACCATTTTACATCAAATGGATCAAGGTGCCAAGAGGAGGAAGGCTTATGCTGAGATTCCAAAGGAGGACAAGACGAGGATGCTAGCAAAACGAATACTGGCTTATACCAAGAAATGAAAAGCACCACTTCAAATACAAAGTCCTACGGATTTGTCGTTCACCAATGATGGGTTGGAGGGTTCCCTCAACACCTTGCCTATTGGTATTTAGTTGTAATTTTGTGGTTTATTTGGTAATTGGCTATGAGTTACAGAACTTTAATGTTTTCCAGTCCATCGCTGAATGTATGTTATTTTTTTAGGGGTTGCCTCCTCTTTGAATATATGTAAATACATCATTCGGCTAGAAGCTTTGTAAAGACAGCATTGCCGATAGTATGAACATGTACAAGTAATCTCTAAGCCTAATTTTTTAAAGAAGACTATCTGTATTTACAAGAAATTTGCCCTTAAATTCTTAGAATCCTTTCACTTGGTTGACAACAATAGTCCAAGGTCTTTTGTGACAGACCACTTTGGAATGAAATCTTAGCTTATAACTTGAGAAATTTTGGTGAAACAGGCAAGGGAAATCACTTATAGAATTTTAAAGAAACACAGTATATATGCCTGGTGCATTTCTTATCTATGATTATTTGAACTTCATTATGTCAAACTCTGGTTTCTTCCAAATTACGTCCCGCCTATTCTGAAAAGCTACTTTGGTTTGAGGCATACATTTATACAATGCATCGGCATGCAGGTTAGGCTAGTTATATAAGTTGTATGGGTAGTGTTGCTGTTTGAATGCAGCTAGGCAAAGAGAATATCCATAAAACTTAAGCTGTCAATATTTACGGTATCGGCGACTTCCATCCTGAAATGTTTTCCCCGTACGGGATGTCTAATACCTCTCCTACAATGGATGGAATTTTCTATTCCACAGAGAAGCCTGCTAAAAATTAACTAGTCATATATTGATTGCCTTTATATCCCAATTCGAACTTGCATGCAAAGTGGTTGCCTGTATTTTTTATGTCTCAAAGAAACTATTCTTTTACATACACTCTTATTGTACCCTATGTATTTTGTTGACATTGATTAGTTGTTCATGTTTTTGCTGATTTTAAATTACTTATGTTGTACGCATCAGCCTGCCTTCACACCTAATTTTTTTTGTACTGTAGTAAGTCGGAAGAGAGGGTGGCCGTAATTATGAACCTTATGTTATCTCTGTTGTCTTTAATTTCAGTAGTTTCCATTTCCAGTTTAAACTCAATTTAAACTTTAACCATCTTCAGCATAAGCTCTGTGCTCCGAAAATATTTCTTTCCAAACTAATGAATGCAATGCACATGTTACCTTGAAAACTCATTCCCAGAGTCACGTGCAGGTAAGTATATGATTTTTCAGAAATATCAACCCTCATATTAATATGAAAGTCAAAGTCACTCAGTTGAAGCTACCGTGGAACAATTATATGGAATATAATAACTTCCAATAACCAGCCCAATTGTCACAACAGTAGCAAGTAGGCTCTGAAAAATAAACAAATTCCTTAACTGATTGAATCATGTTCAAAACTGATTATATATTATTTCGTATAACTGGAATATTTCATTTACATAAATGTCTTCTGCTTCTTCTCTGATTATGTATGAATGATTTCTGCTCCCTTTCACACCACTGCTCATTTGGCATCCATTTAGCTTTAGTGAGTGTTTCCCTTTGTCAATAAAAAAATGCCCTGGCTAGCTCTCTGCTGCACATTTCCTCCAGCACCAAAATATCGTAATTGTTGTTTTGGTCTTGTGACATATGTGGTTAAGAAGTTTTGTCTTACATATAGGTGTATAATTTTTCAGTTACTTTTTGGGTAATAGTTAGATTAGATATTACTCTCGTTTGTACCTCAGTGTGAGGTCTAGCTGGTGGAGGACAACATTGCCTCTGAAATTGTAAATTAGTGATTGGTGCTTAACATTACCTGTTAAATATGAGTCGATGGAAACTTCATGTTGGTGTTTTGAGGAATATATATTTTTGCCTATGAACTAGGATTTGTTTGTTTGTTCTAGATCAAATTAACCTCTATTGAAGCATGTTGGAAAGATTGAGTGATTGGTGCCGAACAAATAGACTAGTTTTGGAGTTTTAACTTGGTCCAGTAGAATTCTGCTGATCATGATGCATTTGTAGTCTTTTAGACTAGATCAGATCAAGGGAGCGTTGATTTATATAGGTTATGGTAGTTGTGTCTGACCTTGTTAATTTAATAGAATGCACCAGCTTTACTAGTGTCGATATTAAGTCCAATTAAGTTCATTTTTTTATATTCCCAGCATTTGGCTTCCAGCCCGTGGATTTGTTTTTGCCGCATAAAACTTAGGTCAATGTTCCATGGTATAAGTGAATATAGCAGTACAAACAACAATGAAAACCTGCTGCGAGAAAGCTGACAGAGGAAGAATGAGTCTGCTTTAGTCCATTATTTCTTGCTATCTGTCTTTTCAAATTACCAGCAGCCTTCTATTGATTATGTATTTGGTATATGGATGACTTACGTATTTATCATATGGACAGATAAATGAAACTAAAGTCAGTCTATATATATTCCAAAAGTTTAACCTCAATATTCTGTCATTTTGCCTTCCAACATCATTAAGAAACGAAGCAGTTGTGCACGTATGTTGAGTGATGATTACTCACAGCAAAAATAATAACTCGGATTTATTATGTTCCTCATAATTCTGTGTGATCTCTAATTTTGTTTTCTTCTCCCTCAGTGTTGTTCAAGTTTAAGAGCCTTCACTAATTTTCCTTTTTAAAATTCTACTGCTTCTTACTGTTGATCTTCTCATATATTTCCAGCAAGTTATTTCGATGCTTGTTTTGTCGTTCTGGATATCCAGTCTGTCAGCATTTCTATGTCGGCTATTATGGAGACTATTGATCCATCATACATTCATGGTGATCTGCTTGGTCGGGCTGACTCTCATGAGAAACTTTGTTTTTTGCCTCAACCGTCGCTGCTTGAAACTTGTACTGCAGGTTTGTCCCACTCCCCTGAATATGATTGATGTTTTGTTTAATAGTTGTTTTGGGCGTGCTTAATTTTACTGTTATGAGTTACTGGTATTTGTGAATAAGCAGCTATTCCTTTGCATGACTTCTGATTATATACTATGTATTTGGGTGACATTGGTTTGTTGTTTATGTTTCTTCGGATTTTATATTAGTTATGTTGTGCGCATCAAATTGCCTTAGCAGTAGGAAAATTTTATCCTACAATAAGTGGGAAGAAATTGAGGTTGGTCGTGAATATGAAACTGATGTTATCTTTGTTGCCTTTAATTTTATTACCTCTCCATATTTAGTTTAGTATCAATTTAGAATTCCGCACTCTTTGACATAACTTCTGTGCTCTGAATTTTTCCCCCAACATGATGGATGCAATGAATAGGTGCCTTTGAAAATTACTTTCCATAGTCAAGTTCAAGTAACATCGTGTGCAAAAATTAACCCTCATATTGACCTGGAAGATCATGTTGCTCAGTTGAAGCTACTGTGGAGATAATATTTGGAATATAATAAATTGAAATGATCAGCCCAATCATCACACCAACAACAACTGGCCAATGAAAAAATAACAAAATTCTTAACTGACGGAATCAAATTCAAATATGCTTATATTTCATTTCATATACCTGAAATATTTCATTTATATAAATGTCTTCTACTTCGCTTTTGGTTATGTATGAATGAATTCGGCTCCTCTTCACACCCCTGCTCATTTGGCAGTCATTTGAATTCAGACATGTTTCCTTTCTTGAGTAAAAAAACCTGACTTGCTCTCTGTTGTACCATTTTTCCCAACCCCAAAATGTCATGATAAATGTGTTGTCTTCTGACCTATGTTGTCAAACAGCTTTGTGTTATGTAGCAATGTATAATTTCTCAGTTGCTTTTTCAATAACAGTTGCATTATACCACCACAATCTACCACCAAAAACCATCACCAAAACCACCATCTAGGAGTATGATGAGACGTCAAATGCATGTATTTTCTGAAGCATTTAACATCTCTTTTGTTATCTTTTTGTTGGAAGATTGCTAGATTTATGTAGGATTACAATATAAGGGGTTTAGATAACCGTTTTCAGCTTTTATATCTAAATCCTTCATTTTGTAACCTCTTTTGAGTCTAATGAATATTTGGTCCTTACGAGCATCTAGATTCCTTTTTGTGAGCATAATTTGTAGATTGCTCACAATTACTTTGGATTATATTAGTGAAGTCCATTTGCAAGGATAGTAGAAGATTGAAGGTCACGAGTCAAAACGTGGTAGAATATAAAAGGGTCGAAGAAGGAAGACAAAGAAGCGGATGAATTGTGATCCGGAAGTTTGAACCGATTTCTGGAATTGTTCCGAGAAGAACCAGCCTCTGTGGATAGTACCATTAGATTCATCTTCTCGAGCACTATAAAATTGACTACAAGAACTCTCAAAACGGATCAACGGTTCAACCTTGGCGAAGGAAACAATAAGAAGGCAGCACCTCCGCTGCGGGCCGCAGCAACAAAGCTGAATTTTGGCCTTTTTCCCTCTATTTTCTTGGACTATAAATACCCCCACTTCTTCCCCATTTGTCTAAGCCCGACTTTGGGTCTCCAAAACCCTAGTTTTGCTTCATATTTTTAAGTTTTTACACTTCTTCCATGGATTCTTGTAGATTTGTTATGAGTTTTCATTATCTAGCATAGATTTCATATTGGGAGCAATTGGTAAGAATTTCTAGCATGATATTGTGAGACACGGTTTACCCTATTTTGTGCTTTTATTATCACCGATATTTTTTGCTTTGTTGTGTGATTAATGAATGATTTAGACTAGGATGATCAACTAGTTGAAGATTATGAATTGATTCTTTGCTAGTTTTTTTGTCAAACCCGAAAGACTTTGTCTTTTTGTCGATGTGATTATCGTTGGTTGATACAAGGTTATAATTGGGCGTGACAACTAATAATGATTATTGATTGATGATATTTCTTAGATTTGAGATGAATTTCAATGAGTTTGCCTAATTATCGAAGTAGTACACTAATGATGCCTAGCATGAAGGCCGATCCTCGTAGTCTTCATTAGGGAACATAATTGTG
>JAULKK010291296.1:0-23467 GCA_032355705.1 Rubia peregrina
TACGAAGTTAAAAAATAATATGAATTTTCAACTAAAAAATGTGTTCATATTAAAATTATAGTTTTATTTAATTTCGAATCATATACCACTCAAAAAAATATTATAATATTTTTATACAAATAATTATAATATTATAAGTTTTACCTTGAAAATAAATGTAAAAGCATGATTCATTTGCAATATATAAAATATTAATATAAATATAAAAGTATGATTCATTTAAAATAGTTGCACATGTGGCGCGTGTAATCTACGTGTGGCTATAGGTGTGACGTGTGTAATCCACGTGTGGCTACACAGGTAGGTGTGATGCGTGTAATCCAATTATTAGTTTATTTAATATCGACTCATAAACAACTCGAAAAATAATATTATAATATTTTATACAAATAATTATAATATTATAAGTTTTACTTTGAAAATAAATAATAAAAAAAGTATGATTTATTTACAATATATAAAATAGTTATATAAATATAAAAGTATGATTCATTTAAAATAATTACATGTGGCGCGTGTAATCCACGTGTGGCTACACAGGTAGGTGTGACGCGTGTAATCCATATGTGGCTACACAGGTAGGTGTGTCGCGTGTAATCCTCGCGTGTAATCCCATTATAGTTTTATTTAATATCGACTCATATACCACTTTAAAAATAATATTATAATATTGTATACAAATAATTATAATATTATAAGTTTTACTTTAAAAATAAATTTAAAAGTACGATTTATTTACAATATATAAAATAGTTATATAAATATCACTAGTAGAAAAATGGCCTTTGTTGACACGTGAAATTGTTACAAAAACCACATATAACAACACTTTTTGGTATCCCAACACTTTGTTAATGTGTGGCTTTTGCCGGTGTTATTATAGGTCTAAAGTGTCGTAATATGTAATTTAGGATCTGAATTAGTTACTGAGAAAAAAATATGATTGCGTTAGGATAGACATAATATTGTCACATAGTATTTTGTTTTATATTATTTTACAAATGTAGAGATAGATAGGTTCTTTCGACACATGACAATGTAAGGATAGATGAGGTAATACCACTTTAACTTGGGTTTTATTTGGACAATATTAACACAATAATTTAATGTCTCAAGATATCCAATTAAGCAACACAATTACATGCGTCATAATTAAAAAGAAAATCATGTTTATAAGTGTCACATTATAACCAAAAATAAACAATAACATGTGTTACATTAGATAGATTTTAACACATTATTACAGCCCATCCAACCCTAAAAGAACACACTTGTATATGTGACAATCCAACAAATAAAGCACATTAAAACATGTACAAATATGTCGTAAAAGTATAACTAAACTTAATTATACTTTATAATTTTCTTTTTGGTTTTGCCAAATGTCAATATGCTTGTTCCAACTTCGCAACACACTTCTGCATAAGCCATAACAACTTTATCTTCATTAACTAATTCTGAACCTCGGCTCTCTTTTTTCCTGAGCACTTGCGAGAAAGATCTCTTCTTCCGTTAGATCCTTTCCTCGTACTAGCAGCTTGTAGATATCAATGAGAGAGGGACCTCGATTTAGCTTTTCTGCAAAACAAGAAAACATGCTTTCAAAATTATTCCTCTGCCTAAGTGAATTCAGTCAGTGTGGCAAGTTATGTTCAAAGCGGTAGAGTACACTTGTGCTTCATATTTGCACATTCTTCACAAGGACAAGTTATTCATTCCTCAAATCCTTCACAGTAAACTCTTATCCAAAACCCTAAATCCTAAATATTCAACATCTTTCATCTCTACTATAATATCTGATCAATTTCTTCACAGATATCAGATAACCATTCTGACTAACATTTGACCCGAAAGCTTAGATTGTTGAACTAGCAACCTAAGCTAATCAGCAACCATAAAAAAAGAAACTTAAACATTTTCAAGCCATTATTTTTTTAAGTTACACGAACAACCGTAGCCAAGCTCAAACTGAAAGAGGCATGACAAATTTAGGTTCTATGTTGCAGTAGTTTCTTACCTCCAAGCTGAGCTCCTAGAAGGTGACCTCACCAAAGCCTCAATCAAAGATTCGTTACAAAACAGCCTTTCACCTTCACCGTTATGTACATTAGCTTTCATGCTTTGGTCAATCTCCCGTAGTCCCGTATGACCTTTGCAGCTTCTGTAACAATTATCTACATGATGTTCAATTTTCAAACTTTGTGTCTCGTCATTCTTATATGATGAAAAGTATAGATGAATAAATCCCTTGCATCTGCTGTTCATCAACTGGATCAGCTCTTCTGTGCGCTAAACTTTCCACTCTAAGAGTGTGAATCCCATAGATTGACTGTAACCAACCTGCAGAACCTCAAGCAGATAATTGCATAAATCATTGGTAAAAGGAGCTAAGAACACACTTTCAAGCCAAGCAACACAAGAATTCAAATCAATTGCATCACACTCTAATCTAGATACACGAGTACACAAGAGAACAAAAAAATCAGTTATGCACACCACTATCAATGCTGACCAAGAAGCCTGGTGAATTCAATAAACCTGTCTAACATTATTCAATTATGCGGAGAGAAAAGGAGCACAAATCAAACATTCTAATGCAAATGTTCTATGTCCTCTTCTTATTCCTTCTTTCTGAAGCTCAAACATGAGAAACCTTCAAATTTCCAAACCAAAAAACGCATGAGAGAGTCTGTTGACGTAATTTGACTTCAATTTCTATTTCATTTTCCGTTGTGGTTGAATTGACTATAGGTATTTATCTCGACTTACAATTTTACTTTTATACCCTTCTAATAAATACGAGGTGTTTGTAGAGAACTAGTTCTCCAATCACATTAAGGTTTTCCAAAGTGACTGTGACATATAAATTCACTAATACTCGACTTGAGATTTGGTGTCTCGCCCTCCAGGCGTGAATGATGTTGGTTCCAAATGGATTTTTCGCCTAAAGTATCGGTATGATGGTAGTATTGATCACTTTTCAACAATCGCTCGTATTATCCACTACATTCATGAGACTATGCACTATGGTCTCTGTAACATTGCTACAACAGTTATGAAAATGCCACTTAATTAATTAATTTTTAAAAAATGTGACTTTTAAATTGACGTTAACTAAATTCAAATATAAGTTATGTGTTGATGCAAATTGTTAAATTATATAATTGAAATGAATGAATGGAAAAACATGTACTATAATAAATAAATATATATTTATAGTATTTCATTTTTTATCGATGCAAAAAATATATTTAAATGGTATTTCTCCCGTTCCATTTCAAACTGCACACTTTGACTTTCACCAGTTGATTTTAAAAATGTTTGATTCTTAATAATTTTCATTAAGGATAATTAAAACTTGTGAAATTTTAATATTTTAAAAATATAAGTTATGACGAATCTAACAAGATATCACACAATAGCATTTATAATTATACACCAATTCAACTTTATGGTCAAAGTTGAGAAGTTTTGACTAAATGAATAATTAAATTGCAGATTGAAATGGAACAGAGGGATAGAGGGAGTACCATTTAAATATTATACATATTTTAAAAAACTAATACATACTATAAAGTACAATAAATATAAGCGAAAGTGAAAATTACAAGCTTATTGTGTTTTTTGGATAAAAGAACTGTTTATTATTGAGGAAAAAACAAATCGGCATTTAGAAAGGAAAGAGTAATTTCAGAAATAAAAGGAAAATTTGCGCGGGAAATGAAGAAAAATAGAAGCGGCAGAGAGAGGCTAGCAAAATTTGGGCGGGATATGAAGGAAAATAGCGCGCGGGATATCAAACTGCAAAGAGTTGTCCTTTTGGCAGGTACCGCGATTTCAGGTCAGATTCCACAGTATTATATCACGCTCTGTATTTTACTTACTTACGCCATAATATGTATGTACGTGTATAATTTTATTTCAGATTACTTCAGATTTTATTTATTTATTTTAAAATAAAATTTTGTTTTAGACCGACGAACCACTAGACACTGTCATTTTATAATTAATGTAATAAATGAGGGGCTTTTATTTTTTTATATTTATTGCAACGAGTTTCCTGTAACTTCGATTTTTTTACAATGTATCACAATGTGTAAATAATTATAAATTGACCCTATAAGTTTTTGGCCTTCATATACGAAAAGTCAAGTAAAGTTGATTGTCGATTCGTTAAAGTCCATTTTGTTATTAAGATAATGTCAACGCCAAAAACAATTGGGCAGGTCTCAGATAAAAAGGCCCATGGTTGGGGTCTCAATTTTTTTAGACCTAACTGAGACCCCACTGTGGCATTTTATTGTCTCGGTTCTGTCTCAATTTTTAATTGAGACTCAATTGAGACCTCCACTGTACATACTCTTATGTCTCTTTTTTCTCTTTTTTGAAAGATAAAGAAACTTTTACTCCACTCTTGAAATGGAACAATTGACTACCACTAGTGCCAGACGTCCTGTTTTGAATGTTTATCATTTATTAAGCCAGCCGGTCTTGTCTGGGATTTTTTAAAAGAATGTTCAAACACTGCAATATTTCGCAATCTGATCTGCCTGATCTCAAAATTTTCAGATTTAGCAAATTATTTGTCAAAATTTTCAGATTTAACCTTGCAAAGTTCACAAATTCACAACACATCAATTCATCTATTGATAAGGTGTGGGCTTGTTAGCCCATGCCAAGGCCTCCAGCCCAACAAGGCAAGTGGGGCCCAAGTGGGCTCAACGGATCAGACAGTTTGGTAGGTCGTCCAGATGGGACAACTCCTGTCACATCAACCAACAACCATGTATAACAAGGGAGAGAGACATGCACACAAGGTATGAGCTCAGAATCACTTTCACTATTCACTCACCAGCCTTTGAAAATAGAAATGGCTGACCGAAGCGTCGGAGCAGGCACGGCCCTTTGCTTGCCTGCCTGCCCTTAGTCTGTCTGTTTTACAAGTCCGGGTGAACGCAATTCGGAGGAGGATCAACGAGAAGGATATTACAAATTTTGGTTGGCTCCATCTACGGGGATTTGCATCAATTTATTTTAGCATCCGCGCAGCTCAAGAGATGGAAGGACAACCACTGAGGGACCTATTAAACCAGGTGGTCGTGGAGGACGTAACAAACGAAGACGAGGAGTCCCCCCCACACTCACACCAAGAGAGAGCGACATCAGCTTCACACGGCGACGGAGCTTGCAAACAACTCTGATGCCTCCCCACAATCATGACATCCCAAAAAAGGTCATGAGGTGGTTAAATGATATGGAAGAGTGAGAACGGGGACAATAGAAGCAGATTGGACACGACATATATCCAACAGAGCTTTTCCCGGAGTAAAAGGGTGACAATGAAGCACTCAACCGGGGATAGAGAGTTTCGGAAACAGCTTGAAGCAGAGCGAAAGCCGCAAAGAGCACGACCAACTTTGGAAGAAAAGCACAAGTCGGAGGTGGAGAAGCAGATTGTGAATGGCTAGCAGGTTATGTACTACTGCCAAAGGGAAGAGAACATGTCCGGGACACACACCCCCCTTTTTGAGAAAGGCAGAAGAAGAGTTGAGAGCAGGGGGTCGCCGTTCACAGGAGGATACGGTTGTTCATAGCTGACCCAAAGCTGAAAATATCGGCAAACCTGGGGTAGTACATTGGAGAAGTAGATCTGAAAGACCACTTGCACACATTCTACACCAATATGGCCACATTTGCGATACCGCAAGCTATTTGGTGCAACATGTTTGCAACAACCCTGAACGCAGTAGCTAGGGTGTGGTTTAAGAATTCAGAGGATGAAACGATCGACAGCTTTTCATAGCTCGAGCAAAATTTCCTGACACGCTTCATGCAAAGGAAGAAGTTCCAGAAGATGTGATCTGAGCTGCTGGCGATCAGGCAGAAGCCGGCAGAGAAACTTTCAGCATACTGGGAAAGGTTCAATGACGAAGCAAATCTGGTGGGGGAGAGAAGCAGTCAGTTCCTCATAGACACATTTATAAACGACTTGAGGCACGAGCTGCTGTTGAGGGACTGCACCCTGGATCCCCTAAAAACAATTGATGAGTTGATAAGGAGTTTCCAAAACTTCAACATGGTAGATGTAGAAGATAAGAGAATGAAGAAGACCCAAGGCAGTCAGGGCCATCAGAGGGCCGACGCCGAGGGAGATGGAAGAACGAGAAAATCATGTCGTGCCAAGACAAGCACCCAACAACCGTCGAGCAGGATCGAAAGTACTGTGAGGGTTTTCACACCCCTTATCAAAATGCCCAAGGAAATCTTCACCTTGTGCGCAGGGAAGGGTATTCTGGACGTGCCACCAAAAATGAGGGCAGACCCCAGCAAGAGAGACAAGTCTCAAATCTGCGATTACCATAAAGATCACAGGTACGATACAAACGATTGTATCCACCTGAGACACAACATAAAGGACTGCGTGCAGAGCGGTGAGATGGCGCACCTTGAAAGAATGCAAGGGCCTACAATAAGGCCAATTACTAGAGCAAGAATAAAAGAAAAGGATTTCACAAGCAACAAGACGGTTGCAGGTGGTCAAGGATCCCTGAAAGGGAGAGGGGGCGAGATAAGAAAAATGAAGTTGCTAGGGACGAAGCCGGGATGATAGTGAGAAGAGGAGAAGAGAAAACACCTCGTTGGAAGACAGTAGGACAACAGCGGTGAAAGACTTATACGTCATCATAGGCGGAAATGTTGGAGGAAGGAAAAAATTGCAGTGGAAGGTTTGTTGCAGGTTAACACCTCAGCCAACACCAGTGGATAGGAAATTGGGAGCAAACAAAGTAATAACGTTTGACGCTGACGACCAGATACTAGATAGGCTAGCTGGTGGCGACACAATGGTGATAGTGGTCAAGGTGATGGACAACAGGATTCATCGGGCATACAAAGACGAAGGAAGCTTCACAGAAATCATGTATTGGCACTGTTTTGAGAAGCTAGACGAGAACACAAGGAAGAAGCTGGAGCCGAATGACATCCCATTGGTAGACTTCGTAGACAGAATGGTATGGTCGGAAGGAACCATATTGTTCCTTGTTACGGTCGGATAGAGGAACAAGAGTAAAACTGTAGACATGAAGTTTATAGTCATGAAGGAAAATAGCCCGTACAACAGGATACTGGGCAGGCCGGCCTTGGCGCTTTTAAAGGGGATAGTGTTAAACCTGCATTTACTCTTAAAATTCCCAACTGAAGGAGGAGTTACCATAGTCATAGGAGATCAGCAAAAAGCAAGGGAATGTCACAGAGTTTCTCTCTGCAAGCGCAAGAGAGATGACGGAAATAAGAGCCAAGAGAGACAGGTCAATAAATCTAGACCTGTCAGGATGGTAGCGGGCTGACTTGACCCGTCCAAGCTGGGTGAAAAATTAGAGCCAGTGAAGCTAGGCATTGACTAGTCAGTACATGTGGGAACATATCTCCTACCTGATGTCACAAGCAAGCTGGTGAAGGTGCTAAAGGAAAACAGACATGCTTTCGCCTGGAAATCGAAAGACGTGACGGGAGTGCAAAAGGAAGTTGGCTACCACAAATTGAAGGTAAACCCATCCCACAAGCATGTGAAGCAGAAACGGAGGATGTTTTGTAAAGAATGAAATGAGGTTGTGAACAGAGAGGTTGACCAGCTGGTTGGAGCAGGGATCCTACAAGAAATCCCCTACCCAACATGGCTGGCCAACCCCGTGTTGGTGAAGAAGACGGATGGTAGCTGGAGGATGTGCGTGGATTACATAGACCTGAACAAAGCCTGCCCAAATGATTGCTACCCACTGCCAATCATTGACCAAAATGTAGATGCTCTTACCATTATCCAATAAAATGATTTCTTCATGCGTGCAAGGGATGCCATGCCATCAGATGCTCATGCTAGAGAGCGATGTGGAAAAAACTGCTTTCTTAACGGAGAAAGGAGTCTTTGGGTATCAGATAATGCATTTTGGCCCGAGGAACACCGTAGCCACATACCAAAGAGGGGCAGACAAGAATTTTAGAAGTAGATCAGAATGAACCTGGAGGTGTATGTGGACGACGAGGTGATAAAAAGTAGTCACTATGAAACATTTGTTGAAGATGTCAGGGTGACCCTGATGCAGTTCAGAAATAAAGGGATGAAGCTAAACCCAATAAAATGCCAATTCGAAGTGGGAGCAGGGAAGTCCCTTGGGCACATGGTGTCGAAGGAAGGGCTGCAAGCGAACCCCGAGAAAGTAAAGGTGATCCTGGAAATGAAATTGCTAGGGTCAGTCAAGAAAGTGCAGAGTCTGAATGGAAAATTGGCTTCCATGAACCGGTTCATATCCTGAGATGCAGAGAGGACACCTTCCTTCTTCAAAATGCTGAAAGGGTGTGTAGACAAAAAGGGGGCTTTACAGTGGGGAGAGTCGGAAGAAAAATCATTCGGAGAACTCAAGGCACATCTGAAGGATCTTCCAACCCTAACCACTCCAAATAAAGGAGAAATGATTTTCCTATTTATGGCAGCAAGCGAGAAATGAGTCAGCGGTGCCTTAGTCAGGGAAGAGTTAAAATTTCAGCGGCCTGTGTACTTTGTGAGCCAGGCCTTGCAACGGTCAGAACGAGGATACTCAGGTCAGGAGAAGCTTACTTTGGCCCTAGTCCATGTCGTAAAGAGGTTGAGGCTGAACTTCCAAGCACATCTTGGGATAGTATTGACCAACCAACCATTGAAAGTAATATCAACCAAGCCATAAGCTTCAAGCAGGCTAGTGAAATGGGAATTTGAGCTAGGGGAGCACGCTATTGAGTACGCCCCGAGAAAAATAATAAAAGGGAAGGTAATAGCAAACTTCCTAGAGAAGATACCCAAAGAAGGAAAGACAGACGCAACAGTGAAAACCTAGAGCCACGTGTAGGAGGCAGACAAGAAGGAATTAACAGGCCCGGATGTATGGAAGCTGTATGTTGATGGAGAATCTTGGGTGGAAGAAGCAAGCCCTGGACTGGTAATATCGGACCAGGAAGGGGTTAAGGCAACCTATGCACTTCGTTTCACATTCCCAGCCTCAAACAATGAGGTAGAATATGAGGCGTTGATTACATGCATGGAAATAGCCATGATGCTGGGGGAAAGGAAGTTGCAAGCCCATGGAGACTCAATATTGGTAGCCAACCTATACAGCGGGTAGCACGCAACAAAGGAACCAATGATGATGAAATACAGAGATAAAGTGAGGAGCTTGGTAGCTGAGTTTGAGGAATCCGACATAGTCAGGGTCCCGAGGTCATCGAACACCAAGGAAGATGCATTGAGCAAGCTGTATTCTTTAGCACATGCGCATCTGACCAAGTCCGTATTGGTGGAAGAGCTGGCTAACAGATCAACAGATGCCAAACATTTAGCGGTGATACAAGATGGGGCAATCAACTGGACGAGCTAGCTGAAGAAAAAAAGGCTAGATCAGTCAAGAGGAAAGCACTGCAGTACTCCATGAAAAACAGATTGCTGTATAAAATGGGGCACACAGAGCCATGGCTCAGGTGTGCAGAGGCCGAGCTGACAAACACACTCCTCAGGTAGATACATGAAGGAAGTTGCGGAAGTCATCAGGTCCAAGAATGGTCTCGCTGTGGGAAATCCTAGCTTGCTACTACTGGCCAACCATGAAAGCAGATGCAGAGAAGATGGTGAAAGAATGCCACGAGTGCTAGGAACACACCAAGGTGCAGAGAATACTCGCAGAGTGAATGACCAGCATAAGGTCACCTTATCCTTTTTCCAAATGGGAAATTGACATTGCAGAAACATTCCCCGAGGCATCAGGAAAGAATAAATTCTTTGTGGTAAAAATAGACTACTTCACCAAGTGGATAGAAGCTGAGGCCGCAGAAAAAATAATCGGGAAGAGTATCACAAGTTTCGCCTGGAAAAATATATTGTGTGGGTTTGGAATCCCACAAGTAATAGTGAATGACAATGTGAAGCAGTTCGCCCATGAACCCTTTAAGTCTTGGTGTGCTGGCCTGAACATAAAGCAGCAGTTCACGTTAGTGTCTCACCCACAGACAAATGGGAAAACGGAGGTAACGAACAAAACCTTAGTCCAGGGATTGAAGAGAAGGTTGGGACGGGCCAAGGGGGAATGGGATGAGGAGCTGGTAAGTATGTTGTGGCCATACAGAACCACTCACATAATGGCCACGGGGGAATCCTTTTATAGGCTGTGTTTCATAACGAAGGCGATCATTCCCCAGAAATTGCAGTACCTAATTAAAGAGTATTTTAGCCAATGCAATGGGGAGAAAATGACCAGGCGATCAAAGAAAATATGGTGGAGCTCGAAGAACTCAGGAAGAAAGCAAGGCTGATAGAAGCTGCATACAAGTCCTGGATGGAACAACACTACAACAACAAGGTCATGCCTAAATCCTTTAAATTAGGGGACCTGGCGCTGAGAAGAAATGAAGTGAGGAGGGCCCAGGGGCAAAAAAAACTAGATGCAGAATGGGAAGGGCCGTACATGGTAGTCGAAGTGCTAGGAAATGGAGCTTACACATTGGAGATGGTGGACGACAGGTCAATTCCCCGCACTTAGAACATGGTTCACCTGAGAAGGTACTACGCTTAAATATATTTCCATCTAGTAGTATGACACCTGTAATTAAACAGTTTGACACATTGGTGGGCAAGACGGAATTATAGAGGGGATCAAATATTTTGTAAACCCATAGGGGTATGATCCTAACTAAATCCCGATTCTGCGCTCCTGAGTTTTTACTGTCTTTTGAAGTGTTAATGTAGGAGAAAAATGGCCAGATATACACTTTTGAATGTCGAGAACCCAGGCCAAAATGTAAATTTGGCTCGAACAGTCACCGAATTGCAGGCTGGGTCCCAACATGCAATCGTAATAGCCTTGGCACCACCATGGTCGTGATCTAAAGAGTTTAACTCGGGAAAAACTAACAAGCCCTGACACCATGACAGTCGGAGAGGAAAGGTTACAGCCCAAACCAAAAAAATGAAAACAAGGCTGTAACAGTCGGTGAGTTGCAGTCCGGACCCAAAACCAGCTAAATGAGCAGGCTGTGACATGGAAAGAATAAATACAAAGTTAAGACTTCGATTCATAGCCGAAAATAAGTTGGAAAATGAGACATTGGCAAGGTAAAAGGCGATAACAAGGTATGCTGACGAAAAACAATAATCGTGTCACTTCAAGGGAGGGGGAAAGGACCAATCAGCCAACATTCAATAAAATGCAGAAAGCAAAAACAAAGAAGTATTTAGGCTAAACCAGGACACCCAGAGAATTAATATTCAAAACCCCAACAAAGGGGCATACATCACAACAAGAAAAAAAAAGTCGTTGGCAAGCACAAAAGAAAAACGAAGCCATCATGCCCCCTTAATTGCATCAACATTCATATCAGCAACAATATCATTCACAGGCATGACTAAATTTCTGCACCCCCAGCTACATCAGCTCCGTCAACAAGACAACAATTCCCGCTACTAGAGTCGGTATCCACCTCAGCGGAGGTAAGATCTGGGTCCCAACGGTCCAACTCATCGAGGGTAATGTCAGGATGCAGCTTGGAGAAGTATTCAGAAAAGCTATACTCGCGAAAGTGAATGAAAGTGTTCCCAGCCGGTTCGCAGTTTCTCTTCCTTCTCAGTCATACAATAGACCTTGATTCTCTTTAGCATGGCTTAACCCAGCATCTCATTGGCCCGGCGACTTCGCACAATGTGAGAATACATGTTAAGACACCCACGGGTAAACACCCACTAGCGAAAAGCTTTCAGGGCAACAATTTCAACCACATCCTTAGCCAAAGAAGCCTGCAGGGAGTCGATAATGCTTTCTTCAGCTCCAGGTCCTGCACGACTCAGCCACTCATTTAGCAACTCAAGCCAAATCTGCGTTCGACTGCTTCAAGGAAGAAATCACACAATGAAGCTCATTGGTCTCGTGCTGCAAACTCTCAAACTCCAGCTACATAGCTCTGGCCTAGCAAAAATGCTGGAGGCAGGAAAAGCAACCACGGGAGTCAACAAAAAAGAAGACAAAAGAAGGAGAATACATAAATAATCAAGAAAAAATTGCGAAAATACCTCCAAAGAATCGGAGATTGAGCAGTCGGCTATAGAATTGGTCTCAGCCACATTCATGGAATGCTCTCTGAGCCAAATGTTATATTGGCGAGGGGGGAACCGCTGCAGCAAGAAAATCAGCATGAGCAGAGGAGCTGCGCAAAGAGCCCCCACCAGCGACGCTGAGTGGAGCTAATAGGGAACAGAGAAGAAAAATCGATGGTCTGAAATGGGTGAATTACGAGATCATGGATGCCAACCTGTACGATGAGATGTGAGTCAGGGGGTCTAAGGCACGTCCTCGAAAGTGGCAATGACATTTTTCTTAGCAACAACCCCGGACTACTGCTTTGCATGACCATCTTTGTGACGTGCCTTCTTCACCAAAGGACCCCTCTATGAAATGATAGTTTCAAATAGCTCAATGTTCTTGGCCAGATGGTTGACAGCCCCTCTGGTATCCTCAGCCTACGACGACGGGCAGACGCTGCCACAAGACGAGGAAGCTTGAAGAAATCATCAAAAAAAATTATGACAGACATATCTGCAAAAAAACTCAGTCCATAAATCACGACATGAAAATAAAATCCATAAAAGAGAAACAGTAAGCAGAGGAAATTCCAGCGTAACACATACACAGAAAGAAGCCTATACCACTCAAATCTGCAGTCCCATCCTGATCAGAAGGGCTGACCGGCTGGGAAGACGTCCTCATTACCCGCATGATAGAGTTCCTCAATATCATATCCAAACTCACACACACCATCTCGAGGAAAGAAATAAAGAGTTGTAGGGAAGCAACCTTGGTGGTGCTCGAACAGGCTCACCACCCCCTCTCTGGACCAGCCAAAAAAGGGTAGGGTATTAGTAAAACCCAGGACTAAATCCGCACCCATAAAAATGAACATTTTTCCACTTCACATGAGTGGGAAGGTCGGTGAGGAGCCTGGATGCATCCTGAAATTTTTTAGGTGGGTCCAGTTAGGAGGCATTCGAGCTGAATTGCAAAAAATCTGGAATAGGGTGACAGAAAGTTCTATCCGTAAAAGGAGGCATAGCACCTCAAAACTTAATATGATGAGGAAAGAGTTTGAGGGGAGGTTAGGCAATTCTAATTCACAACGACGGATTGGAAGAAGGAGGACATGGGAAACCTAAGACAACAACTCTCTAAGGTTTCCAAATACACAACAACGGTGCCGTCAGGTGCATCTAGAACTGTTTTGAAAATGCCAAGAAGAGTAACATGCTCCCTTATGTCAATGAAATTAACCCCCCTAACAGTAAAAGAATTCTCAAGGAGAGTACGCACCAAAATATATTCCGCGTTCATAGTGTCACAATATGAATTGCTATAAGGAGAACTCACGGTAGAAACCATGACGTAGAAGGAATGAAAAATGCAAATAGAAACAGAGAAGTACCTAGGAGAGGGAAGAAACAATCGCCGGGAATGCAATAAGCGGGAACGTAGAAGGACGAAATGAGAGCGAAGGAGGGGAGGAAATGACCAAGAGTAAAGAGGAACAACAGAATTGAGGTAAACACGAGAAAAGGAAACGACAGGGGATGATTAATCCACCTTGGAAAAATGCAAAATTAAAGAAAGGAAGCATGGGGAACCTTCAGAACTGTCAACACGATGATGATGCCTAAGATGGGTTGGAAGAAGGAAGACCAGGAAACCTAAGACAACAGCTCTCTAAGGTTTCCAAATACACCGTGACAGTGCCATCAGGTGCATCTAGAATGTTTTTGGAAAATTCCAGGATGAGTAACATGCTCCCTTATGTCAATGAAATTAACCCCCCCCCCGACAGTAAAGTATTTCTCATTGAGAGTACAAACAAAATGATATTCCGTGTTCGTAGTGTCGCAATATGAATCGCTTTAAGGATAACTCACGGTGGAAACCATGACGTAGAATGAATGAAAAATGTAAATAGTAATAGAGAAATACCTGGGAGAGGGAAGGAACAATCATCGGGAAAGTAATCAGCAGAAACGCAGAAGGATGAAATGAGAGTGAAAGAGGGGAGGAAATGACCAAGAGTAAAGAGGAACAACATAACTGAGGTAAACACGAGAAAAGGAAACGCCAGGGGGATAATTAATCCACCTTGGAAAAATGTGAAATTAAAGAAAGAAAGCATGTGGAACCGTCAGAAATGCCAACACAAAATAAGAATCCACACAGGTACCGTAACCGTAAAATAGAAGTTTAAAAATTAAGAAACTTTCAAGTTTCCCCCCAAAGGAGACGTAATCAAGAGTAGCGCAGAGGAACAGTGCCTAAGGTCTCGCTCATTGATCCCCGGAGAACTATTCACAACTGCTCTAGGCATCTGCCTATCAACCTGACTCGTACCCCAAGCAGGGTCTAGGGCTGGGGGGGACTTAATAAGGTGTGGGCTTGTCAGCCCACACCAAGGCCTTCGGCCCAACAAGGCAAGCCAACCCCAAGTGGGCTCAATGGATCGGGCAGGTTGGTAGGTTGTCCAGATGGGACAAATCCTATCACATCAGCCACCAAACATGCATAACAAGGGAGAGATGTATACACACAAGGTATAAGCTCAGAATCACTTTCAATATTCGCTCACTAACCCTTTGAAACTAGACATGGCTGACCGGAGCGTCGGAGCCTGCCTGCCTGACCTTAGTCTGTCTGTTTTACAGGTCCGACTGAATGCAATTTGGAGAAGGATCAATGAGAAGGACAATAAAAAATTGGCATTAACATCTATCTACCAATTTTTTTAACTTAAAATAAATTTTACCAAAAATTAAACTAAACTAACTACACTAACACAAAATCAGACCACCCTTTATTAATTATCTAACCCACCACCATCCAAACCCACCTATCCTTGTCCTGTTCTCAAACTACCCAATTAAACCTCCATTTCAATCTTATCTCTTCACACCTTCTAGATTCTTCACTTTCACAATATCACTTACTCTCCCTCGATTCTCCCCTAGGGATGTCAATTGGAATAGAATGATTTCCTGTAAATGATTTTGTATTTCAAGAATGAATAAATAGAGATATTACAAGATAAGTAAATAAGGAATAACTCTAATCTAGTCACAATACCTTTTCTTGATCTAGTCAGGAATCTAACTTATACTAACACACACACCCCCTCATCCAAGTAGAGCTTCAGATTCACAGAGACGCAAAGCTTGGATCTAAAAAACTCAAATAATGGACGAAAATGACCCTTGGTGAAGATATTTGCTATTTGAAGGGAAGTAGAAACACACAGCTTGCTAGATGAGACTAACTCTCAGAAAAAATGTTGGTCAAAGTTGATGTGTTTGACTCGTTTGTGAGCAACTAGATTCTGAGCTAAGAAGATCACGTTGTTGTTGTCACGGAGTAGAAGTGGTGCACCAGACAATGGAACACAGAGATCCCTCAGAAGATGAGTCAGCCTGACGACCTCAGAAGTTGTGTTGGCAAGTGCTGGATACTCAGACTCAGTGCTAGAGTGAGAAACTGTGGGCTACTTCTTAGCACTCCAGGAAACAAGATTACCGCCTGAATAGACAACATATCCACAAGTAGAATGATGGGTCTGGAGACATCTGGCCCAATCAACATCAGAATAACCCAACACCTCAGGTGAACTAGCAGCTTGAAAACTGAGACAAAAATGAAGAGTACCTCGAACATAGCTCATAATCCGAGTGATAGCTGCAAAATGATTATCCCCAGAGTCCTGAAGATACCAGCGGACAAAATTTACCGAAAAGGCTAAATTTGGATGAGTAATGGTGAGATACTGGAGTGCCCCAACCAAAGACCGGTAAAGAGTCGGGTTGTTGAACTGAGAACTGGTGCTGCTGTAAAGCTGGGAATTCGACAAAATGACATGGAGACTGGCACAACATCAGACATTCCTGCATGAGAGAGAGTATCAGGGGCTTACTTTGCTTAACCAAGAAGAAGACTTAGAGCAGTAGGTATAACTTCCAAGCTAAAAAAGTAGTGAAGAACACCTAAATCCTTGATGGAAAATTCCTGATGAGTGCGATCAATGAACTACCAAATAAGAGTAGAGTCATTTCCAACGAGAATAATGTTATCGATGTACACAAGAAGGTAAAGCAATGAAGATCCCCGAGACAGAACAAATAAGGAAGTATCAGCAGAACTACAATGAAAACTGAGTTGAGTGGAGTAGTTGCTGTAATGTTGAACCATGCTCGAGGGGCCTGATTGAGACCATAAATGACCTTTTGTAGACGAAAACATATTCATGATGAATCGTGTCCTTGTAGCCAACCAGGTGCGCCATATAAACTGGACAATTGAGTAAGCCATTAAGAAAGGTGTTCTTGACGTTTAACTGATGAACATGGCAGGCTCCCATGGTGGTCAAAGTAAAAACCTGTAATATGAGAGAATCATTGAGCAACGAGACGAGCCTTATGGTGATCAACTGGGACGATAATTAATTTGATAGACTCATTTGGAGCAAAAAATGTTGACATCTGAAGGGCATGAAACTAAATCCCAAGTGCATTGACTACGAAAGACTGCAATCTTATCGTCCATAGGGGAAACCCAAGAAGGATCCTGAAGAGCATAACGATAATCAGTCGATTCCCTCTGATCAAGAAGATCCTCTAGAAAACAATGGGCTAGAATATCTGAATAATCACGATGATGAATGGCACCAATCGCAGATCGAGTAACCATACTGGAAGATCGAGACTAGGGTGGAGTTGCCGAAAGAGTAGCGTTGACCGCCACTGGAGCCTGGAAAGTATCCGACAAGGTGGCTCATAGAGTGGTTGTCGGATTGGCCACGAGAATGATAGGAAAGATAGCGAGATTTGAGATTTTAAATCAGAAGAGCAAATGGTCCATGAAGTTGGGGATGGCAACTCAATCAGAGGTGGAAGTGGTGTAGAATCAGACCCAGGATCAATAAATGCCGAAACATCTAACGTCATGGGTGAGGAACCAGTCTGTGATGACATGGAAGATGAGAGTGGAAAATAAGTCTCATCAAAACAAGCATGGCGAGTGACATGAACCTCACCAGTGGAGGGATCAAGACTTCTCAAGCCCTTATACTGAGAGCTATAACCAATGAAGATGTAAGGAATACTGCGACGAGACAAATTATGATCAGCAAATGGATTAACAAAAGGAAATAATTGATACTCGAATGGGTGTAAATTGGTGTAGATGGGATCCCAATGATAAAGAAGACCATAGGGTGTAGAACCATGCAGTACTGGAGTAGGTGCCGATTAATAATGTAAATGGTTGTCGTAAATGCATCATCTCATTGTGAAAGTGGAAAGTGCGAATGGAATAGCATGGTAAAACTCATTTCTGCAACAAAGCGATGTGTCAGTTTTCCACTCTTAGTTTGCTCCGGATTAGACGGGAAAGAAACCCGATGATGAATTCCTTTGGCAGAAAAATGAGAACGAAGTCAAGTGTTCAAATTTTTTGTACCACCATTATATTGAAAAACCTTTATTTGGGATGAAAACTGATTTTCAACAAACGGCTCAAACTTTAAACAAGTGTCAACAAAATCCGACTTGCGACAAAGCGGATATAACCATTTAAAATGAGAGAAATCATCCACAAATAAGACATAATAGTAAAAACCATTTCCAGATAAAACCGGGGATGGGCCCATAAATCACAATGCACTAAATCAAGAATGCGCCCAACCCGTTTAGCATTCTTAACAAAAGCCAACCGCTGACCTTTCGGCATAACACAGGGGGCGCAGATGTGCAGTTTAGTTAACAAAGAAGAAACTAAAAGCAAACCAAACTTATTCAAACTAGAAATAAGTGCACTAGGCACATGTCCTAAGTGCGTATGCCGGAGCTCGTACGATGCTCGATTCTTATTCCGCTGTAAAACAGAAATATAAGCCGCCTCTCCCCGGTCCAAGACATAAATTTCATCCTCACGGTGGCTCCGGTCCACGGTGACCTTGGCTATTTATTCTGAATCACATATTTATAGACATCAAATGTAATCAGTACATCTATATCTTTGGTAAACTTACTAATAGATAACAAATATTTAGTAATTTCAGGCACAACCAGAACATCGGATAATCTCAAATTTTTAGAAATCACTGAATCACAAATATGGGAGATAATAATAGAAGCCCCATTTCCAACATAAAATCGAGATTTACCATTATAAGGAGTGACAATGTTTAAGACAGAAGCAGAAGATGCCATAGGACTGGTCGCACCGAAATCAATGTACTAATCTGACACTCAAGAAGATGGCTCCGACTGCTGAGAAACATGGTAATTTTCAAACAAATATGTGGAGTCGGATTGATGAGTCTGGGTCTGCATACTGTAACACGTTGCAGCATAATGACCAAGATGCCCACACCAGGTATAATGCGGACGCCCACAACAAGGATCAGGATCAGTCATCGAGGAACTGGACTAGGATTGCCGACCGTTGTGCCAACCATCAAAACGACTGCCTCTACCGACTCGTGAACCCTACGCGGGCAGCCCCTTGTCAGCGCGTGATCCCATGCGTAACCGGCTGGGGGCTAGTCGCCAGTTTGAAATGCGACTTGTCTGGTGTGGCATGACCCTGTAGATTTTGTAAAAATTTCTTGTGGTTTTTGGCACGAGAAATTACATCCGAATATAATGGCGTAGAAATAGCACTAATTAAAGGAGCAGAAAAATCCTTATACTCAGAACCAAGGGAAGTTAAAAACCATATAATCTGATCAGCATTTGAAACTGCAGAACCTATAACAGATAATTGCTCAAAATATTCCTTAAATTTTAGATGAAGTTCATGAAATGTACCGGACTTGCGAATACCATGCACATCAGCACAAAGAATGGAAGGTGGATGAACGATTGTTCTAAAAGGTGGCGGAAATGTTATCCCAAATCTCCTTGGAAATGGTACAATCTGGTATCTCGGTGAGAGCTTCAGTCGTGAGAGAGAAGAAGAGTAGACTGCAAACACAGTGATTTTCTGCAATCTATTGATCATATTCTGATTTCTCCATTGGCCGATGAATATGTGGTACCGGAAGTTACCATCGGTGAGGGAGATGGGAGGGAAGGACACAGATTGGTGTTGTCGATGATGCTTAAAAGACCTTGTGGCTTGAGAACATAGCCACCATGACGTTTTGAAAGAAGATAATTGGAGGGTGTGAGTTAGATTTGCATCATATGAAGGAGATTATTGTAGGGTAATTTTTCTTCAGCCATGGTGAAGAGGAAAATTGGCCGAAAGAGAGAGGATAAGAGGGGATTTGCGGCAGCCGAATGGAAGAGGAAGTGGGAGGTCAGTCGCTGGAAAAAGAGAGAAAATTTAGTGTTGTAATTGGATCAGAAGAGGCTCTGATACCATGATAGAATGATTTCCCGTAAATGATTATGTATTTAGAGAATGAATATATATATATATATATTACAAGATAAGTAAATAAGGAATAACTCTAATCTAGTCATTATACTTATCATGATCTAGTCAGGAATCTGACTTATCCGAACAAATTGGCTTGGGTTATCAAAAGGATTAACTCTACTCATTTTTTAAACTTATTGGGTAAGACCTGTTGGTTCACTAACTTATTAGATCAATAATCCAATAATGACCCAAACTAATGGGCTATGTTAGGTTGGGAAACTGATGCCATTGGATAATTTTAGATCGAATAAGGAAGGGTTGGGTAATGGGTACTCGCGGGTTGTTAATAAAAAATTTTGTATGGCTTCCTTGTTAGTATGCTCTGATGATCCGCTATGGGATATTAGATAAATAATCAAAACTAAGGTCAGGCAAGTAGGCAAACGCAATGTCGTGCCTACTCTAACAGGCAAGTCAGTATGAGAGCAATTCTAAGTATATTCTAGCGTGTAAAGCTATGTTACCCCGACTCGGATTTAGTGTCGTGTCCGAGTAGGGATCGAATACATCAACACTTGAATTTTCCATTTTGATCGACACGACAATTTGGGCAACTGAGTGTCTTAACTATTTTTTGACACGTCTATCATATAAAGTGTCGTAAAATATATTTTGACATGCCTATATTTTATTATTTTATAAATAATATTGTTACAAACTTGTGTGTTATTATATATAACATAGTACTATTATATTTTGTTCTACAATTTTTACTTATATAGCATTGCATTCTTATATAAAATAATATATCAACATGGTCTAATATTTAGATTATATTGTGATTTTATTCTTATATTTATATATAATATTATAGTTTAGTATTATAACTCTTATTGTTATATATATTATATAATAATATGTTATATATATATCTAATTTTGTTCTTATTATATTTATATGTAGATACATAAAAGATTGTATTTTATTCCTATACAATGTTTATTATAAATAACATATTATTATATAATTTTAAAATAAAATTCTTTTATTCAATTATAAATTGTGTTACATTATTACAAAAAATCACGTATGTTTTTCTATGTGCGAAAAATGGAGAAACTTCTGGTCTTTCATGTCATTCATTCATTTCTTCCGATACCCACATCCACTCTCTGATTTGTTTATTGATACGCAATTCGGCCAAATTTCAACGTGTGTCATGTGTCGTGTCGCGTGTCGTGTCAAATTGACACGCGATTCTCTACCCGTTCTCACGTGTTGGGGTAATATAGGTGTAAGTGTAACGTTTTAGAGATCATACATTTTCACATGTTGGTACCTCGTTTTGAGGGCTTTGTTGGCGCATCTTGCCCCTTGGTCCATCCAAATGTTTTGTTTAGTTGGGTTGAAAATGCACATTGGGCCGACATTCCCAAACATTATCAATTCTCCCCAACCCAAGGTCCTCTCACCAACAGGCACATGACGAAGGGCCTAGGTTCTTGAGCAGAATAGGAGGTGGTGTCTAAACCAGCTGTCTGTTCATCCCTCCACTTTTTGAGAGGGAATCTGTTACCGTTATTTTTTAAAAGTGATGACTTTTCAAAAAAGTGGGTTTAGTTTTTAGGCAGTTACACTGCCTATGTAGATGAAAGCCATATGTCCAACTTATTTAGATCTTCGTGCAAATGGTTTAAATTTGCGTCTTCCATTGATGATTTTAATCATTTTGATGTCTCTTCGTTTTAAAAACCCCTTGGGTCTGTTCGGTTACCATTATCCTCATTCTTAATCTTCTTCTCGATCCCAAAAGGTGCTCTATATGCTCCTCATTTATTCTTCTTTTTTGCTACGTCTGCTTCTTCAGTCGATCCAGATACTTATCCTCTTTTCCAATTCTGATTTCTTTTATTTTTCTCTACTTATTTTCCTTTTTACAAAATGGGTTCCACAGTCGGAACCTCAAAGAAACACTCTTTTTGTGATGTCATCACTGAGTAATGTCGCTACATGTGCAATATATATGAAATTATGTTTTCCTCTAAGGGGGGTAACTTTTGGTGACTTTTGTGATTGTATATTGTTGTTGGGTAGCAGTGAGATGGTCTTGGACATGCCTGAGGGTACCATCGTCATTTACTTGGAAGCTATAGATCATGGGGATCTTAGATTTCCTTTATCTAGGTTTTCGAACTAACTTTCACTGATCTTCCCCCTAAATCTGTTTGAGTTCTCATTAGGTTTGAGGAACTCTGCATTAATCCAACGCTCACCTTGCTCAGGGTTTTCTGTCGTTATTCTAAAATGCCTCCAGACTGGTACTTTCTTAAATTCCGTCCGGAAAGGGCAAAATGCTCTATTTGGTGCTACAATTGATTTTGTCGGATGCATATGGTGAGGTCGCATTCGCTAAATGCGACCTCAGTGTTTTTTTTAAAAATTTTGAAGCCTAAATGCGCACTCTTCAGCTTTTAAATATTTAAGTGTGCCCGGAAAAGTATTTGTTGAAAATAATGTTAACATATTACGAAAATAAAAAATAAAAAAGTGGGCATTTAGTGAATGCGCAGTTTATATTTCCTAATATTTAAGTGTGGTGGGAAAATTATTTGTTGAAAATAATGTTAATATAATACGAAAAGAAAAAAGAAAAATGAAGTGCGCATTTAGTAAATGCGTAGTTTAGATTTCCTAATATTTAAGTGTGGCCGGATAAATTTTGTTGAAAATAATGTTAATATAATACGGAAATAAAAAAGAAAAATGAACTGCGCATTTTGTGATTGCGCAGTATATATTTCAGTGTGCACGGAATAAGTTGTACGGAAAATTGAGTGAGCTCGAAAATAATAATAAAAAAGAGTGTGCATTCAATAGATATTAATATGATCTGAAAATCCACAACCCTCGTCTCCTTTTCCTTTCTTATTCATTGTGCTCCCATCTGAAATTCCTTCGCCTGAAGGACGTCTCTCCGCCAAACTCCGACGTCATTCCATCGTACTCCGGAGGTCCGTCGAGAGCCCGCTGCTTAATCCGTTTGGGTCGAACCTTACCCAGGTGAGCTCGGGGTGGATCTGGGTTATTTTTAATGTTAATTCAGGATTGATGATGCCCGTGGGGTGGCTGTAACGTCTGATAGGCGAACGGTGCTGACCAACCGTGTGTTTTTGTTGCAGGTTTCTGGGGAGGTGGAAGCGCGTGGACACACACGCCGTCGTTGGAGCGCACGCGCGGCCCTCCGAAGTTCACGCGCTGTCCCTTGACAATCTTGATGACAAAAAATTGCTTGGGGTGAGAAGGTAAATCCCTATTGTTGTCAGTTAGATTTTGGCCATGTATTTTTGTTTTCATTTTTCTATTACTTCGGGATGTGCATGATAAATGTCTATTTGTGGATATTGGATATCATTGTGTGTGATTGTGTACGGCATGTGATGAGCGTTTAAGAATTGTTTGTTGGTAATGTACTTGTGTGTTGGTGGTCATTCTTGGAAACCGCATTCCGATTGAAATAATGTTGAGTATTTGTGTCGAAATATGTGAGATGCGGTATGGCAATGTTATTTTGAATGAGTATGTATGGTGTGTGATGAACATTTAAGCGTTGTGTGACTGTAATGTAGTTGACTTTTGATGTTGCGTATTGACTTCCGTGAATCGGGAAATTGTGCGTTTGAAGTTGTAGTATGAATATTTGTTTTGAAATGTGTACAATGCAGTTGTACGATGTATTTGACGGTCTTCTTATACAAAGGGGGTCAGATTAAGTATGACTCAAATGTCGGTGTGTATTATGATCCTCCAATAGCTGTGAAGAATGTGATATTGAAGCAGAGGTTAAGCCACTCACAATTACGTGAAGTGATTATGCGACGATTTGGCATTGAAAGAGAGGTGTTTCAATTGAAAATGTATTATCGGTCCCCCGAGTTGGTTGGTTCATCTATTCATTATCGATGTTGTAATTTGGAAGATGACGAATCCACGGAGAACTTCTTTGCAAATGTTCATAT
>JAULKK010291297.1:0-13347 GCA_032355705.1 Rubia peregrina
TTATATATAAATAATAAAATAATACAAATCCGCCTAGACCGATTAATCCCAGATTAATCCCCGATTAATCCCTGATTAATCGGCTAGGCGCTAGGCGGTGCCCTTCCCGCCTAGGCCCGCTTAGCAATTTTTAGAACCATGGGTGGGGATATGGTTTCTGGTGGTGGGCGACGACGCGGGGAGCTGGTTTTGGGGTTCTAGGGTTTAGGCGAAGGTGGTGGGCGACGACGGGGAGCGACGGAGCTGGTTTTGGGATTCTAGGGTTCATGTGGATGTTGGATGGTGGTGGGGAGAGATAGAGCGACCGAGCGGAGGGGAGAGGTGGTGGCGCGACTGGGATCGATGACAGGTCTGGGCAGAATGATGGCGGATCTAGACGGAATAAGGTTGCTGGTGGTGAATCTGGGTGGGATTGGGTTGCTGGTGGTGGGCGACAGTGCAGCGGTGGAAATGGTGGCGCGGCGGCAGAGTTGCTGGTTGCATCTTTGTCATTACATTTCGTGTTGTAGAATTAGGAGTATTATTGTCTTTTCATAAATGTCAATGCCTGAATTTGTTAGGTCAATGCCGAAGTAGTGCAATTCGGGTATAATTTCACTATTTTACAAAAACTTAGGGTTAATTTTACACTTTTAAATTTTACTTAGGGTCATTCATGCACTTTCAGATTTTACAAGGTCATTCATGCACTTTCTCAGTCTGATAGGGTCATTTTTACACTTTTCCATTTTTTAAAAAACTTTGACCATAAAATTGAATAAGTGTAAAAGTATAAATACTAAGTGATACCTTGTTAGATTTGTTATAACATATTACTTTCAAAACTAATTTTTTCACAAATTTCAATTATCTCAAGCACCATATAATATATTGTTTGCTTTTTGGATGATGTTGTCAACCGGGGATATTGAAGTCATTTTGACTACTCCCCATGTCCCAACTCTATTTGGACTTCCATTTTTTTGACACTATTCTCTATCAAAGTTTGACCGCATATTTGAATAGATATATAAACGATAATATTATCGTAGGTGATATTGTATAATTCGTCGAAGTAAGTAGTTTCTAAATATTAACTTTTTATTTGCCGTTATTATACGTAAGTAAACTTAGTAACGGTCAAACATGATTCTTGACTAACGTGATAATAATTGCAGTGCAAATAGAGTTGGGACGGGGGGAGTAACATAAACCTAAATTTTCTAAAAATAATATACTACAATATGTTACTGATTTAATTATTTTACTATACATAATCAATTATAACTTATACCAATATTATAATATGTTATTGATTATAATTCTTCACTATATATAATCAATCATAACTTCTTAAGATATAATTAAAACCATAAATATCTCATTGTACTACACACACACACACACACACACATATATGAAGAAAATTTAAAGGAACGCATAATCTGACATAACAAAATGTTCGGTTTTTTTAATACACTGATAGAGTACTTTTGATAGAAATATGTATACATATTATTTATTTATTAATTTATACACGGCAAAGTCTTGTTTTAGACGACTAACTGTTAAATAAACACATTTTTATAGTTAGTGACTAATAAGGTCATTTGATATTTACTGATTGTGCGACTAATCACTAAAAACATGTTTTGTTATTAACCCCTATTGTCATATTATATTCATTTAAAAATTACTTTAAAAAACTTAATCCTAATATTTTAATAAATAATATCGTGCAACGCGCGATGATACTCCGCCGCTAGTCCTTATTAAAAGATATTAGTGATCACACAGTTTTTGAGTCTAACTGATGAAATTCACAGTGTGTAGTTTGAAATGAGACAGAAGTAGTATTGTGTTTGTGAGGTAGAGGTTACGCTGTAGATGAAATGCTAGATTTTTAGTCTTCCTAGAGTTCTATATTTAACCTTGTTTGTTTAAAAAATAATAATTAAAATGGTCATTGGTATATATATGACTTAATCAGTATGTCTAGCCCACGTTGTGCTTAACAAAGTACCTACAGTAAGCGAGCCATCAATAGTACCCCTTAATGTCGCTCCGCGCACGATACATGCTACCCGCACGGGAAAACATATCGCCACGATCATGCAAATAGCTACCACTTAGCCCACGATCGAAAGAGTGTGACCCGTAATGTTCAGGCTTAGCCACCGCGATGGCCACGATAAACACATCCTGCAGGTCAAGTAACATCCTGACAATGTAGGACTGAAAAAGCCTATTAGTTGGTGAAAGACTAAGGAAAGAAGGTAAATAAGATTTAGCAAAGAAAATTACATACAATAATTTTATACTAATTTAACCAGCAAAATTTCTACCTGGAACCAATCCAGGAGACTCTTGCAGGAAACACGCACCTAAAACCTGACGCAAACTGGAGCTATCACCATTCTTTAGAGAACATACACTGCAATAGTGGTGCTGCCTGGGGGAATTTTTTTCTCCAGTCTTCGTAGTTATCTTTAAGTTACGGTGTTAAAAAAAATTAGAAAACAGACAAGTTGATCAGAGAACATGGCAGAGCCAACTCCACTGTTAACATGCCTACTAGCCAAATTGCTATGACCTATTGCGCTCGAAGAAGTTTGAGAATCTAGAGATGACATGGAAACACAATCCCCCTCCTCGATCCGATAAAGAAAAGTTGATCTTCATAACTTTTCTTGAAGCAAATTGGAAGCAATTTTACATGCAGTTCATCAACACCAATAGGGGATCGAAGAACAAGCACATCCCTGCCCCTGAACCAGAAAAAGGGTGAAAACGGAAATACAACCTTCAACTAAGCACCTTGAAAACCAGAAACTACGGCGTCGAAGATGCGGCTAAACACTCCCCTGGGTAGAAGAGCTGCAAAATTTGCCATGCCAAAAGGCTTCAAACTACCAACCTAGCTCAAAACTTATGACAGAACGACAAATCCAAAGGTGTTCCTGCACTCCTACATGACCAGCATCATGGTTTCGTGACACACCTATGTTCCTGCTAGAGAAAAATATAGTTTGGCACGACAGCTTATCCATACGAAGCATTCAAACCTGGGCCTAACTCACAGATCAGTTTATGTGCAGTATCTATCAGAAACAGAAGTTCACCAAGACATTCGCACGCCTGCTGAACATCCCACAACGAAGTGGTGAAAGCATTGCAAAAATATCACAGTCGTTTAGTCTCAGAAAGCTTGGAGATCATATATCTCACATACCAAATGTCGTTAAGAGCATTCATGAACGACATGAGATCAAGAGAGTTAGATAAGAAACTCACGGAAGACATGTCAGACAGTCTAAGATATCTCAAGAAGATGGTGGATAAGTTCATTCACAGGGAAGAGACAAATAATAAGAAACTAGAAAACGAACGAGGAAAGAAAAGGTTCGGAGAAAGTACTCAAGGAAGGGAAGCGATCAACAAGGAAAAAAACACCACGGTCGCAAGAGGAAGAGAACTGGTGATTAGCATCTTTGCATTCTATGAAACACCTCTGACTAATTCAAGAAAAGAGATATGGAAGAATCATAAGGAATTGTTCAGAGAACCAACGCCGATGAGAGCACCGACGGACAAGAGATCTAAGGAGTATTTGTTGAAAGGTATATCCCACATCGGTTTCTTAAGAACTAAATGACTTACATATAAGGATTTGGATCACCTCTACTTAGTACCAATTAGTTTTAAGATGGAAGCCTAAAATACCTTAAAATTTAACATGGTATCAGAGCCAGGTATTTGGAGCATGTTCCCATATTGGGCTATTGGGTTGATGTGTGGATCTACTTTAATTTGACCCGATATGGGTCGTGGAGTGTTTCCATGTTGGCGCATGAGGGGGTGTGTTGAAAGATACATCCCACGTCGGTTTCTTAAGAACTAAATGACTTACATATAAGGATTTAAATCACCTTCACTTAGTGCCAATTGGTTTTAAGATGGAAGCCCAAGATACCTTGAAAGTTAACAGTATTACTGCGAGTTCCACGACGACCATGGCTACGATACAGATAGTTGCCACGACCTCCAGAGGCAAATGGAAGAATTGATCCACCAAGGATGACTTACCCAATATAATAAAGAAAAATACTCGCCAATGGGATGAAGAAATTACATCAGAGAAAAGAACTTGCATCGGAGTATGAGTGTAGCCCATACTCAAACAAAGCCAAAATAGAAGATTGCAGTATCTATCGAATAAGGAGAGGGTGTGGAGGACAACATCCCATTCAGAGTGATATTTTTAATCGGGGCTCACTAAGCTCAGTAAGAAGGATTGGAAAGCGATGACAATGTACTTGCCACCATAAGAGCCCACACATAGGAGAATACGGGTTGGAGAGATGATCATGTTTAGCGAACAAGATGCAGTCCTGAACGCATCATCGCACATTGATCCACTAGTCATAATAGCAAAGATAGGAAACTTCGATATGCACTAGATTTTTGTGGACGACACAAGTACGATCGAAATACTATATACAGACTGCTTCGACAAGCTTAGGTTTAAAAGAGCAGATTTGAAGAAAGCGACATCGTCCATAGTCAGTTTTGAAGGAAAGTCATATATGCCGTTGGGAAACATACAACTCTCAATCACCATCTGTCTAAGGGACAAAGAACACACAATCTTGTGTGATTTTGTTGTGATAGATGCCTCAATCCCTTTCAACGCCATCATAAGAAGGCCATGGATGAAAATTTCCAAGGCTAGCTGGTATCCATACCACATGGTAATGAAAAATCCCTACATTAAGAGGCGTAACGACGGTAAGAGGCAAGAAGCAGTGGGAGGTCGTCGACGTACCTCTCAAAGATGTAATTTATAAGCTCACTAAATACAACTAAGTAGATAGTTTGGTAAGTCGGGGTCGTCCACAGAGAAGAAGGATATTTCCAAGTGTCTAAGCATGCAATGGTGAATATATGCCTAGATATATATACACAGATATATAAAAGCAAGTAAAATGGGGGTTTTGGTTGGTTGGTTTCCTAAATTATGAAAGTAAAAACGACAAAACTAGCAAAGTCAAGTAACTATGCTAATCATGCAACAAACTAATAAAAAAGGGTAAAAACTACAAAAGACAAAGCCTTGGGGGCAATGGATTTTCACTTCCAAACCTCTTATAGATCATAAAACCATTCACTCATCCTATCACATTCGTTACCTATGGGGAATGCTATCACTTGTGTTTCAAAGATCAACATTCATTTCTTCTTAATAGTAATTCACAAAGACGTTCAACGACCATTTGCAAACCTCATTGACAATCACTTTAGACAAACAACGCCTAAAGGTATTTCATCAATGGCATTATACACGAAGAACCATAGATTTGATAACAACTACAAGCATTAAACCAAATGCCTAGCCAATTAACCAAACAAAGCATTTATTAGACTAAACCTAGAACAAACAACATTCAAGATTCAACCTTTCATTTCTACCTTAGGACATATATGATAACAAACAATATTAACATACTCATCTAGCAAGATTAGCATAATTCACCCAACAAGAAGTTCTAACTCCATGTTCATGGATTTTCATGTGAAAGAGCTAAGAAATTGTGCACACATCTAACCTCCTTAACACTTAATCATACAAAAATTTCATATTCTCAAACAATAAATAGCATAAATGAAGTAAACATTCACATTAAAAACACAATAAACGCTAAATAACAAATGTGTCAAGGAAGAGTGAAATAGAGGTTATTACTACATTGGTTTGGAAGCTTCAACCAATTGCTCCCAAAGAGTTTACTACCCTAGATTACTAAAACACATAACTAACCTACAAAAACAAAGAAAAGAAATAAGAGGAAAAGAAGAATAAAAATGGATATCTAGGGTTCTAGGAGGGTAATTTTTGGCCAAGAGATGGATGGGAATGAAGATAAGATAAGGGGTATTTATAGTACAAGAGTTGGTGAGAAGACCAGTAAAAAAGGGGAATTCTGGGCAGCAGGTCTCACACGGACCGTGTCAAATATGGTGCGTCGGGCGCTGATGCGCACGCATGTAAGGTGTTGGGCACTTACGGTTAAGGCGTTGGGCGCGCGCGGTTGAGCGCTGGGCGTGCACGGTTGAGCACTGGGTGCACGCAGGTAAGGCACTGGATGCTAGGATGCGTGCAGGAAGTTTCTTCACGCCCGGTCTTCTTCACCCGGTCGGTCGGTCGGCCGGTCTTCGCGTCTGCCGACCGGCTATCCTTCTTCAAATCCAAACTTTTCTTCTACCAAATTATATTGGCCTTCACTTCTAAACCCTTATTTTCTTGTGATTATTCATTCTTGAATCTTCCATCATGAACATGATTACAAAAGATCTTCCGTAAACACCTTAAACTAGAGGCGTTGGATATAACTCCTAAATCATCATCCTAGCTTTCTTACCAACGAAGCATCCATTATTCTTACACAAAAGCTTAGTCTATTACAAATATAAGTTTCAAATGTGCTAAAAAGAGGTGAGCACATCACTCATAAGGATACAAAAATCCAGTAGACTCAACCTAGGTAACAAAATGAAGGATTTAGATACAAAAACGGTTATCTAAACCCCTCATGATGTAAACCTACCTATATCTAGAAATATTCCAACAAAAAGATTACAAAAGAGATATTAAATGTTTAGAAAAATACATGCATTTGACATCTCATCATGGTCAGAAACATGAGAGAAGTTATAGCTGCAGTGCCATGTGGCACAGATCGATTGGACTCAGAGTTTGTTGAGCTAGCTCCTGAACCATAGTGTATGCCCTATGAATATCTTCAACATAATTCATCAGGCACGGCCCGTGTGTTACCCATATTCAATGGGCACGGACCGTGTTACATGATATGGCTTGAGCTTTTCACTCCACTTTCTTTTCTTCTTAGTCCATCTTTTAATCTAAGATCACCAACAATAACAAAATCTAGTATAGTATTGTTCTTTCCTTGAAATTCGGAAAAAATCTCTTCCTAAAACACACGAAAACACGTATCAAAACAAACTACTACACAAAATCAACGAAAATGAAAATCACCATATATTTGTTGTCGTCACAACTTATTTCTAATATTTATTTATTGATCAAATAAAACTTACCGTGAGGTCTCCGGAGCCACCATCTGTGACTCCACCCATGATGACATCAGTGTAGAGAGGTCTCCACATATGGTCATCCTTACCTTCCACCTTAAAAGCTTTGAGACACCTAAGCTCACCTTTTATCATTGTTGAAAACTTTGGATTTGGTTTGGGTTTAAGAGGAGGTAAATGAGGGTATAACTCTTCCCTTTCTCCCTCACCCAATACATGTTGGTGTTCATAATAACAGAGCAAGAATTATCCTTAAGCCTGGGAACACTAGAAACATGCGATTCTTCCAAATTTTCAACTACATTCTCATCAAGCAAGTCAAGAACATGTAATGTCTCAATAGCATGTAAGGGCTCATCACACTCACTAGCCATGCATGCATCATCAACCTAAATTATCATCATTACACACATTTTTGCCATTGCAAGAATAAGAAGAGGTAGATGCATTTTTAGACTTATAGATCTCAAACCCAAATTTATCTCCCTCATATTTTAGGGTGAGTGTTCCATTGTAGACATCAATTTTCATTCTTGACATTTTGATAAATGGCTTGCCCAATAAAATTTGGGGTGCACATCCATCGTGTTTCATGTAGAGAATGTAGAAGTCCGCGGGAAACACTAACTTATTTACTCTAACTAAGACATCCTTAACTATTCTCTTAGGAGTAGTTTGGGAATGATCGCTAGTTGGATTATTACCCTAGTTTGTTTTAATTCTCCAAGGTTTAGGTCTTTGTATAGGACTAATGGTATGATATTAATTGAAATCCCTAAGTCTATCATGACATCTTTAACTAATTTACCTCCCAAGTCTATAGGAATGAAAAACATGTCGGGTCACCATATTTCTTAGGTAAGTTCTTTTAATGCAAAGTGGACACCCCACCAATTTTCACTTTTCCTAATTTCTTAATAGGTTTAGTCGTTTTCCTAGAACATGCATTTTTGAAGAATTTAGAATACTTAGGGATTTGCTCAATAGCATCTAGCAAGGGAATACTAATCTCACACCGTTTGAAGACTTCACGAATTTCTTCATTGTCCACTTCCACCTTCTTCTTGGCCATCAAAGTCATCGAAAATATCGGTCGAGGGGTAACCTTTTTTTAATCTTCGGTGGCAGGTTTCTCTGGGGAGTGAGTATACTCGGGCTCTACAATCTCTACTTCCTCAATGTCTCTCTTAATGTGGACTTCTACCTCGAGTCTTCCCTTGGTGCATTCCACCACAACTACAAGGTTCTCTTCTTGCACCATTTCACACCCAGGTTCCTACACCTCCTTCACGTTGCGCAACCTGATAGCACTCACGTTTTGTTTTGGATCCACCTCGGGTTGGGATGGAAGCTTCCTGAAGTTTCTTGCTTCAAGTTGGCTCACAGAGTTATCCACTTGCCCCTAGGGTGGACAAAAAACCAAAAACCGAAAATCAAACCAAAAATAAAATAAAATAATCCAAATTTGAATAACCGGAACCAAATTAAAATACAATTTTTGGATAACCGAATTGAGTAAACCAATTCTTGAATATGGTTTTTAGTTTGATTTTGGATATTGAAACTCGGTCTGAAACATCACCCGAATACCGAATTGCAATTAAAAATAAATTAATTATATATTCTAATAATATAATTTTAAAACTCTAAAAATTATCAATGGGAAGCTATACAAATGGTGGCAGCTACTATCACTATCCATACTCTATTGTTAGATGTTGTGACCGGATTTTCCCAGTTGACATTTATGTTTCTGATTGTCCATCTACTGTTGAGACCTTTCTCTACGGACCTCTCCAGTTGGAAAAATTAATAAATCAATAGGCACAAAGAAGAACTTCCTTAATTATTGGGCAAAGTAGCATATTGCGTTTGTGGTTTTCCTTGTTAGGTTGCATCAACCTCTATACCTGCTTGACCTTCACATAGTGGCGAGGTGGCCTATCATTTTCGTTTCAATCTTTGTTCGACTAAAAAAATATTTTTTTATTGATCTTTAATGTTAAATGTAATGTTAGAATTGTTATGGGTGAATTTGTATTGTAGTTGGATTTTTATTTTGAACACTTGAGTTTGATGATGTAGAAATTAAATTACATATTTTTATAGAATTTTAAATTAAGTGATATATTTTTAGTAATTGTTTAAAATTTTCCCATGAATTCGGTTTGAAACCAAATTCAAACCGAAACCAAATTTGCTTCGGATTGATTTTTTGGGTTATTCCATTCTGATTCGTATTTTACTGAAAGATGACCAAATGTTTTTAGTTTTTCTTTTCTAATTGAATCTCACCCTGCAGTTTTAACATAAAAATATGAATTTATTTATTTGAAAAAAGATTTTTAAAAATCAAATACATAGCAATGTTTGTAATTATTGTATTTTGAAGCAATAGTATAAAAATAATTGTCAGCAATATTCCGCCAAAATATATCCCATTGGATGCTCTCCATCATTTCATTTTCGTTGCATTTCTCTAAATAAATGCAGAATAATGAAGGATTCATTTACTGCTTTAATTGAAAAAGGTTTTGTAACACCCACGGGTTTACCCCAGCGGTTGGGAGTTGGTTCATCTGCTCCAATGAAAAAGGTTTTGTAACTAAGCTTGTATTAATTTATTTTATTGTGTTATATATATGCTTAATAAATAGGAGTCTGTCTCGTGTGAGACAGACTAAACTTTAGGCATGGACCAAGACAAACTACCTTGCTATAAAGATTGGGGTCTGGGCATAATAATAAAAAATTTGGTGCAATATCTGAAAAGGGTGAGAAAACAGAGGGACTGATGTGCAAATTTGGAAAGATGAGATTGGATATTACAACTTTCTCTTTCTCTCTCTAATCTCTTCTCTGTAATATCCACTCTCATCTTCCAAAATTCTCTCAACCTCAAGCTCACCAAACCGCAGTGAAATCATCAACAATCTCAGCTCCAATCTCTTCGAATTCAGAACATGAGCACCATCGCATTCATTAACGAAGATTCAAACAGCACAATCACTCAAGATTAAACTTGGTAAACAAATATCTTGTAAAATCCACTTTAATTTGTTCATGAATCCGATAGAAAAGATGTTCTGGTTGATTGAATTGATAGGAAAAACAAATTGCCTGAACTTCACCAGATAAATGAGAAACTTGCTCTGATTCCAAATCAAAATCCCGAACTTCAAACAGGAACTCACTCTGAGATTCTGCAAGTAATAGGTTACGTAGACGAAGAATTGTAGCTTATTGTTTCATATAAGATGTATATATACATAGAATGAGGTCTACTACAGTCTGATGTAACTAAGAATCCTTGATCTATATATGAATGATGTTTCCTATTTTTTAGTTAATATTCATTGATCTAATAGCATGAGTTCTCTATCTTTCCTACTAATGTTTATGTTTATCCTGATGATGTGACAAGTTATAGCAAGAGACTTATGTTTTTTTACTACTGTTGTTTACTATACATGATCACATTTCATGCCGTTTTAATTTACTCCAAATCATGTCAAAGTATTTTATTGAATAATAATTTATATATGCCAATTATCATCATTTTACACACATATTTATTAACACAAAGTCTTGTTTAGACAGTTTAAACTTTAGACGGAATCTGTTATTTAATTATTAAAAGTTTCAATTGAAATGATTTTTTTTAAAAAAATATGTTAATAAATATAGGAATTTGTCGTGCAATTATTAAAAATATCCGTAACTTTCAATTTTGTTTCTACGTCTTCATCGGTGCTCTACAGAAACTAGTGGAGAAACAGCCGAGCACAACTGCCACCGATCAGATTTTTACCGAATTTTGTTGCCGCTGACCAGTCTTTCTCCCCTGTCCCGTAGTTATTCAATTTCTTGCAGTGTTGATCGGCAATTCATGGGATGCAAGGATTGATCGTCGGATACTGCAACTGTGACCTTGTGGTGACGGTGACCTCTTCTCCGACCAGCGAAGAGGCATGTGCGTGTGTGATGTGTGTGTTTGCTCTATATGCATGTGTGATGTGTGCGCGTTATTTTTGCTCTATGTGCTCTGTGTGCACGTTTTTTGTGCTCTGTCTGTCTGATTGTGTGTGATGTGTGTGATGTTTGTGATGATTCCTGTAACGCATGATTTGTATGGTGTTATGTTTACGACGATTCGTGTAATGCTCAATTGTATCTGTGTGTACTAGTCAACTGGATCTTTGTGTAATGCTCCATTTGTATTCTACTTCCTCGTATAAATAATGCATTAAAAAGAAATACACCAAAATCACCACAGGCCTAGCTTTGGGAAGATAATTTTACGTGTCAACATCAAAACAAAATCTGCTGAAAATCACTGATGGTAAATGTATATCATCATGCCTTGATGGGAAGTTATTAAGAAACAATAATCTCTATTTGGGATGTAATTTTTATATATTAAAATCTCTATTTTGGATATTTGATATCCTAGAATGTCAGAGATTCAGAAATATCTTTGGATTGTCACATTACCGGTTAAGATGTTTTGCACGGGGTGGCTTGTTGCTGCATATTTTGCAGAAATGAAGAAATTATTTCCAGGTTTTCAATGGCAGTGTATACTGATACTACGGAGAGGAGTAAAAACTTTGCTCTAGCATGAAATGAAAGTCAGAATTTGATTTATAATTTGCATGTAAATGTCACTTTTGGTGGTTTAAATTTTGGGGTGATGTTGTAATGCAAATGTTATGCTAAAGGTAGAGCAAAAGGTTTAAGTCACTTTTGGTGGTAATGCAAAGGTTATGCTAAAGAAGAAGCGAGTGTTTGTTAGGTTTCCGTTTTGATTTTAAAAAATTGCTTTGTTTCTCAGGAAAAGATCATGGGAGTTCCATATGGGCCGCACAAGGAATATTTCGTATATTCGCTTCTTGTGTTCTGCAATCAAATTACGAATTCTGTTGTCTTAGCTGCGGTTTTGCGGGTGAGAATTTATCTGGTGCTTGATTATTTCGTTGTTTCAAAGCTTGGCAGGAAAGAAGAATCGTTTAGGCTACATTTTTTTCTGCTCATCTTTACTTGAAAGGCTACCGATCAACATTAATAAGTATAAGATGTTGATTTGTATGGTTTTCTCATATGTATATATTACTTTTTGCTCCTTAGTTTGCTTTCTGAAAAACGATTTTGCATTTTTTCTTCGCAAAGCACCATAGATAATGATTGTTTTCTCTTGGTATCAACCGGGGTATTTCCATCATTACTTTGACTTCCCTTATTTTGACTTCATTACTTTGAGAAAACAATGCTATTTTCGTGAGTATTTCATGCGCTTCTCCGTTCATCTTCTTCGTCATTGTTCTGGTTTCCTCTACTTCTCTATTCCTCCTCGATGAATCTGTTCATCAATCTTTGGATCTTTGCAGCCTACAAGCATAAATGAAGTTATTATGATGGTTGTAGGCTATCAAAAAAACTTCATTTATTTAAACAAGCATGATATAATTGTCTTATGATGATTTCCAATACATGTAAAATCAGGTTCTGTTTATGAAAATATTTGGATATTGATATAACCAATAGCCAAGAATATGCAAAATAAGTGTTGCAAGAAGTCCTCTCCAACATGGTGGTTAGTTTTTCATATTTATGTAAAGGAATAATTGCAAAAGTGGCAGATTATGTGTATACTATGATTTCTTCACCTTTCAGATTGAGAAAGAGGGATTTGAGGAAGTAGGGAAAAAAAATCAGAAAAGCAAAGAGGAAGAGGTTGGGGCTTGACTCTACATCAATATTATTAAATTAGATTGACTGGTGAATGAATATATCTTAATAATCTATAACTGTTGTGTAGGAACATCAACGAACAACAGAGGAAGGAGAGAGGAGGAGAAAGGAAATGGGCCATGATCAGATAAGTGACCTTCATAGAGATAGAAGAGTAAGTGTCTTCATTTTACTTAAATTACTTCAAATTGTTGTAACTTTTTATCCCTGAGAGTTTTTGGTGTTTTGCTACCTCCTTTTCTTCATGATGGTTTAACGAACAATATGTGTCATGGAGGCCCAAGGTGAAGTTGTGAAAGAATTTTTGTTTATGTTCGAAGAAGTTCTCTACTATTTGGAATCAACAGGGTTGCTTGGAAAATACCGTACTACGTCAAGGAAAAAGAAAACAGATTGTCTTGAGAGGTTTGGTTGTATACATCTTGAGTCAATTCAATTTTACGAATGTTGTATAGTGCAATGTCCCTTTTTTTAATATCAATTTTGATATGTTGACAAATTTGC